>VMDO01008945.1:0-16796 GCA_007922755.1 Pedetes capensis
AGGGTGGCAGTATTTCCACACAATCCGCAGTAACCATCGGTCTCATTGGGTCCATATAGCCAAGTTCTTCATAACAATCTGGATTTAATTGGGGCCTCGAGTGCCCATAGAGACTGTTCCACGGAACACTCCGCGACTACTGTACTGTTCGAGAGGCAGTGAAACCTGTGGGGTCTTCCCTAAAGATCTCCCTGTCCCAAGGAGATCGGGCGCCAATTCCCTAAATCAGAGATTTCCTCCCCACAGCCTTGTTGTGTGTTGCGGTCGCGCTCGGAACTTCTCCGCCAGGGGCGAGCTGCGCTGCTGAGAAAGAGCTCCCCGGCCTCGCGCCAGGGCAAGCGGCTTCCCCCTAAAAGGAGCTGCCCGGCCGCGTGCGACTTGGCCGGCTCCACAAGCCCCAGATCTCTCCGCAGCACAGTGGGGTTATTTGGGCTCACCTCTGATGTGTCTGGGATCCGGATATATGTGTGCCCAAATTTCTGTGGAGTTCGAGATCGTAGGCCTGACCCGCCGCAACAGAAGGGAGGGGAGCCGCGCCTCAGCTCTAGACGCGGATCGCTGGCACTGGCTTCCCCCGTTCGCTCTGCAGCCGCTATGGAGGGTGTTTGTGTGCTCCCTCACGGTGACTCACCTAGGAACTGCAGACTGTGTCCCGCAGGCATGGTGAGAGTGTGCTGGCAAGGTTGCACTCCGTGTTGGGTCCGGGCCTGTGGGTGCGTGTGCGCAAAATCTCCTCCAGATCTCTGGGATTCTAACTGCTCCCTGTGTTATGGCTAAATGGCGGCGGTCCCGCTGCTGGCCACTGTGTAGCTCCTCTGAAGCCTAATCCTTAATTTCAGTGTACGCCTAGTTTCACTCTTTATCTCTCAAAATAAATTATCTCTGTTTCTATTTATTCAATTTGAGTTTTAAACCCCTAATCGAGGCTTCTTATTGCTCCGGAACAGAAGGTGTGTGTTATCTGTCCGCCATCTTGACTCTCCCTCTATCTATATTTTCTTAACTATACAAAGACATTTGACTGTGTGGATCATGAAAAATTATGGATATCACTGTGAAGAATGGGAATATGAGAGCACATAATTGTACTCATGAGGAATCTGTACATGGACTGGGAGAAAGTCTTTCAAACAGAACAAAGAAATACTGCTTGCTTTAAAGTCAGAAAAGGTGTGCACCTAGGCTGTATCCTTTCAGCGCTTCAGTTTCTATGCTGAACAAATAATCCTAGAATGTAGACTTTATGGAGAAGAATGTGGCATCACGATTGGAGGAAGTCTTATTAACAACCTTTAACAACTTACATTATGCAGATGACAAATCTCTACTTGCTGAAAATGAAGAGAATTTTTAACAATTAGTGATGAATATCAAATAACATAGCCTTTAGTATTGATTGCAAGTCAACATCAACAAAACAAAAATCCTTACAATTGCGTCAGTGTGCAACCTTATTGTAATTGGAGAAAAGATTGAAGTTGTCCAAGACTTTGGTTTACTTGGTTCTACAATCAACACCCATGAAAACAGCAGTTAAGAAATCAAAGGATTCATCGGATTGGGAGAAGTTGTGGCAAAAAAAACCTTTAAAGTATTGAAAAGTAAAGACATCACATTGATGACTAAAGTGTGCCTGGCTCATGCCATGGTATTTTCAGTCAAATTGTATGGTTGTGAAAGCCGAACATTGAATAAGGGAGACAGGCAAAGGATCGATGCTTTAGAATTATGGTGGTAGTGAAGAATATTGATTGCCAAAAAACCCAACAGGTCCTTCCTAGAAGAAATGCAATGAGAGTGCTTCTTGGAAGCAAGGATAGCTAGACTGTATCTGACATATTTTGCACATGTAGTGAGGAAGGACCAATCCCTGGAGAAGAACATCAATGACTGAAATATGACCAAGGAAAAATTCTGGAGAAGAACATGTTTGGGACAGTGGCAGGTCAATGATAAAAAGGAAAACCCTTAATTAGATGGATGGATAGACATAGTGTCAGCAACAATGGGCTTAAACATAAAAAAGATCATTTGTCTGGCAAAGAGTCAGGGAGTATTTTGTTCTATTGTACATAGGGTCACTGTAAGTCGGACTTGACTCAACAGCACCAGAAAAAACAAAGTGCAGAACAATGGTATAATATAGTCATTCTGCCAGGATGATGCCTAGACAACATCCCATGCAATATAGCTACTCTCATCTAGAGGCAAGTCGGTCAGTTTTTGCTTCCATAAATATACCAGCTTTGGTTCAGACAATGGAGTGGGAGTATAGTTTTCTACAGAGGAGTAGCTTCCACTTTTTCACGTGACGTCTAGGTGCTGCTGAGACTATGCCTGTTATGTTCCTTAATACACTATTTCCATCTAGAAGGGGAGGATTGTTGGGTCTTTTCTTCCCTGTTAATCCATTGAATCTGAGTTGACCAATCATAATCTTGCCAGATCCAGGTGAATTTTAAAATGGTCTTTGTGAGCAAAACTGTGTTCAGCAAGAATCCACAAGCCAAGCTTCTATTCAAAACAGATGCAGCTATTAGCTATGTCAGCAAACCTACTAGTATAAAACCCAAAGGATGACTTCAGGTGGCTTTGCCAGAGCCTTCAATTGGCAAAGTCATGAGTCTTGGAGTCATAACTTAATGTCTTTAGATATAGGGAACTGGGTGTATCATAATAGGGAAATTTATATTTTAATTTAATATAATTTAATGCATTTGAAAGTCCACAGCTAACCTTGAGTAGTGAATGCTTTATTGAACAACCCAGTTCTACATAAACAACTGACTGAATTTCATATAAACAAAAAAGAGGAGGAAGAAGGAAGAAGGGGAAGAATAGGAGAAGGAGGAGAAAGAGGAGGAAAAGAAGAAAAAGAAGGAGGAGGAGAAAAGGAAAATTTTTATAGAAGATGCGATAGAGAATTTTCTGGCAGAATAAGGGGACTACTCATAGCACTGAAAATCTTAATAAATTGTAGTTTTCTGAAATGTATTTACTATATGAACCAGAAGAAAATTTAAAAGAAAATACTTATCATCCACCAAATGGTAAGAATGACAGAAAACAGAAGCCAACCTGAATTCAAGATTATCAGAACAAAATCAATAATGAAATATAAAATAATCTGAAATCATCTCTCTTGGGATTTCAAAGACTCCTAAGGATGCCAAACAAGAAAGCGCATTATATTTATTTCATAGTAGTAAAAATAGACAAGAAAAATATTCTTTTTATTATTGAGACAGAGTCTCACTGTATAACACAGTCTGGCCTCAAAACTCATGATTCTTCTGCTTCAGCTCCGAGTGCTAAGAATACAGATATGTGTCATCATGCCTGGTACAATGCAAATCCTCTTAAATTTCCTTTAAAATGTATATGAACATAATTTTATACTTACTCAAATTTCCTATGAAATTATAAAAATAAGGCTAGCTGTTCTTGGTTTTCTACTTGAAGTAAAATATGCATAATATGTTGTTGTTAGGTGCTGTCAAGTCAGTGTCCAACTCATATGTGACCCTATGTACAACAGGAGAAACACTATTGTCAGTGCTTCATTGCTATTCATAGGGTTTTCTCTGATCTTGACTTTTTTTTTTATTGGACATTTTTAATGTACACCTTAATGTGATTTATTCTGACATGCTTTTCATTGTGGCATTTATGTATATGCATTTTGATGTACATTATTCATATAGGTTCCCCCTTACCCTCTTGTCTGGTCTTGACTTTGGGATCCTCCTGACTCTGCCTCCTGAGTTGCTGGGATTACAGGCATGCATCACCACGCCCGGCCCATATAAAGGATTTTCAATGGCTGATTGTTTCTTGGGAGGGGGTTGTTGGGTCCTACTCCCAAGCATAAAGCACCTGGTCTTCCCAGGCAGTTTCCCATCTAAGTACTAACCAGGCCTGACCCTGTTTAGCTTCTGAGATCTGATGGGATCGGACGCCACAGTGCCAAGGCTGTAGGCATGCATGATATAATAGTGTCTAAAAAGTTTTGTTAGACAACAGCTTAGGATCTCCAAAATTCTCTAATAGTTTAATTAGTTTTGTTATTTCAAGGAAAGAGGAAAATATTCTCAAAATACTCCAGGACTCAAAAACATTACTAAGCCTCAGTAATTCTTAATAATAACAGGAAAATGGTTCTGTTGACTGAGTTTAATTAAAAATTAGAAACAAAAGAATGAAAAATTACATGAATAGCAACCAGTATTTGCAGGAACCTCCCATCTAAGAAGTAACCAGGCCCAATACTGATTAGCTTCTGAGATCAAGCAGGATCAGATGCCAACGTGGTATGGCTGTAGACCAGGTAAAACATGGACATTAAAATCACTGAATAAATGAAAGACAAAAACAAGTTTTTAACACAGCAAAAGATGTTTTAAAATGAAAAAAAAGTAAAACAAAGAAGCAAGAAAATTAGAACAGATTATACCCAAGGGAAGCATGAGCAAAAAAATGTGTTGTGATAAACAAATGCTTTTTACAAATTTGTTGTAGTCTTAAATACAGACCCACAATGTTTATGAGAGTAAAGACTACAATGAAATTTCTGAAAAACATCAAAAAGAGTGGCATAGTTTTCATAAATTAAAATAAAAGGGAAATAAGTATCAATATTAATTTTATGTAAAATAATGAACATATCAAAAAACCCTAAATGAGAAAAAAGGTAATATAATATTCATAAAAGATACAATGTACAAGTAAATGTAATATTTATGAAGCATTGTGGTTGACATATCAGAGCATTATAAAGCAAAGCAAATATTATTAAACATGCAAGAGTCAATGATAAAAGTATAATTTTGTATTAATTTACCAAACCCTTATTAATATTCTAGAAAATAATATACAAAGTAAGCAATGGCAGATAATTTCATAATGAAATCAGTAAGAGTACAAAAAATTAATTTTTTGCCATACTGAGATAATATTCCTGCTTAGCAGAAAAGAAAATTATGGCACAATTGTTAGAAAGAAAAAAATATGATTACATCATTATAAAGCAAGAGTTAGGCAGGCCTCATTACACACACCTTTAAACTCAGCAACTCAGGAGATTGAAGTGGGAGGATCCCAAGTTGGAGGCTAGAGGTGACCTGCGCAACTTAATGAGACTTTGTCTTCAAAGAAAATAAATAAATAAATAAGCAAATAAATAAAGGCCTGGAGGAGCAGCTCAATGGCAGACCTCTTGCCTTGCATGTGCAAAGCCCTGGGTTCTACCCCCACTACTAGGAAAAAAACACAAGGATTAAAACAATCAAAATAATATCCTCTAGAGCAAGGATCCCATACCCTGGGCCACAAACCAGTACAACTGTTAGGCACCGGACCACACAACAGGAGGTGAGCAGCAGGCAAGCATCTGTATTTACAGCTCTGCCCCATGTCTAGCATTACCATTTCAGCTCGCTTCTGGTCCATTGAAAAATTGGTTTCCACAGAACTTGTCCCTGGTGCCAAAACAGTTGAGGACTGCTACTCTAGAATATATCAGTATATTCACAGAAATATATTAAATAAAAAGAATCATCAAAATGAATAATTTAAAATTTAAAAAAGCATTGTCTGAAGACTAAATATAAAGGATGGACTACCCATAAGACCAAGAAATTGCATTAACAATAGTATGAACAAAATTCTTCAAAATAACCATACTAGAAATTGGGTGGGGATGAGTATAACTATTGTTGTTGTTAATTTTATATAATTTATATAATTATAAAATTTATATAATTATATAATATGTAGTAAATTACTATAATATATACACACAGAAAGAATCATGTCCATTTATACAAGGTTAAAATAATAATTTAAAATAATAATTTAAATAATAATAATTTAAAAGGGAAAAATACTGCATGGAGAATTTGATAATCAGTAGCCAAATTCTTAAAATTTATGAAAATTTTCAAATAGAACTTCCACTTGGTATATATTGTTTTTTCTCCTTTATATTTTTGATTATGTTGTTTATTTGTTGTTGTTGTTAGGTGTCCTCAAGTTCTGTCTGACTCATGGTGAGCCTCACAGGGTTTTCAATGGCTGATTGTTTCAGGATTGTCTTGGGAGTGGATTGTCACATTCTTCTCCCATTTTTGAGGTGCTATGAATCAAACCTGGGACCTCAGAGACTGCAGAGCAGCACTCTACCAACAGAGCTAAATCCTAGCCCACATTATGTCTATACATGTCTATTATTCTATTATTTTGCATTTTTGCTCTCCTGGGAAATTTCTTTGATTTTATCCTCTCACCTTATTAATGAAAAAGCATTGTAGTCCAAATTCACATAAATTGTTGACTACTATTTATTTTTCAAAATACCCTTCTTGATAGTTTTATTTTATTTTAATTGGCATATGCTAACTGTAAAATTATGAGGTGGAGCCTGATGTTTTGATGCATGTATACATTGTGTAATGATCAAACCAAGATGATTAGCATATCTATCACCTCAAACATTTATTGTTTCTTTGTGGTAAAACATTCAAAATACTCTCTTCTTACTTTTTGAAATATAACTACATTATTATTGGTTATAGTTGCTCTACTATGTAATAGAATATCAGAATTTATTTCTCTTATTTAATTGTATATTTATACTCATTGACCAGCATTGCCCATCCCTCCATTCCTCCTGCTCTATCAACCTCTGGCCACAATTATTCTACTACCTAATTCCATGAGATTAACTTTTTTATTTCCAACAAGATTCAGAATATACAATTTTATTTTGTGTGTCTGACTTATTTCACTTAATAGAATGTACTCTAGGTTCATCCTTGTTTTCACAAATGACAGGATTCCATGTTTTTCATGGCTCAATAGTACTCCATTGTACATACGTATCACATTTTCTTTATTAATATGCTAATGGACAATTAGGTTTATTATATATGTCACCTACTGTGAATAATGCTTCAGTCTTTATATTATTTCTGCTCTTATTTTTCCTTCTCTTTCTTTCTTTCTTTTTTCTTTCTTTCTTTCCCTCCCTTCCCTCCTTCCCTCCTTCCTTCCTTCCTTCCTTCCTTTCTTTCTTTTCTCTAACAAACCAAAATAGAAAGGCCAGAAAAAGAAATTCCATGCAAATGGAAAGCAAAAAAAAGTAGCAAGAGTCTATAATTATATCAGAGATGATAGGCTTTAATTCAAAAAAATGTAAAATGAGAGAAGGCCGTTATATAGTAATAATGTAAAACAAGATAAAACAAGAGAAGATACCAATTATAAATATATGTATACCCAATATTGAAGCACATAAATATGTAAAGCAAATACTAATAGACATAAGGGAAGTAGACAGCAGTACAATAATAGAAGCAGCAGAGAGACAGCAGTACAATAATAAAAAGAGACTGTAGCACCTCACTTTTAACAATGGACAGATCATCCAGACAGAAAGTCAACAAACAAATGTCCAAATTAAACTACTTAAGAGTGAACTTGCTTCTCAACAGCGTATGAAACATTTTCCAGGGAAGAGTCATTATATGTTAGACTATAAAACTAGACTCAATAACTTTTTAAAATTCAAAATCATATGAATTATTTTGACTAAAACAGAATAAACTTTGAAATCAAAAACCGAAGGAACTTTGGAAATGGTACATGGAAATTAAACAACATGCTCTTGAACAACCAGTGGGTTAATGATGAAATTAAAAATAAAATTTAAAAATCCATTGAGACAAATGAAAATAGAAATACAATATACCAAAACCTACGAGGTAAAGTAAAAGCAGTTTTGATAAGGAAGTTTATAGCAATAAATCTTTACATCAAAAGGTAAAATGATCTCAAACAACTTAATGTTGCACCTCAAGGGGAACAAAAAAGAACAAAGTAAATGTAAACATTCCAGTTCCTTGAATTTTATATATGTTTCCTCGAACATTTTTTTCTTTTTTCTTGCTGTGGTCTCTGATGTAAAGGGAGTTTTTGTAGTTGTTGTTTTGTTTTGTTTTTGTTTCCTCAAACATCTGGTGATTACTGGTTATCTATTCATATTCAATAGTAAGTGTGCTAGTAAGACTATACAGAGAAACAGAACCTGTAGTGTACGCAGATAAAGAAGTGGATGTGTGAGAGAAGCTTTACTGTGGGAATTTGCTCACATGATTCTAGGTGTTGATAGGTCTCACAGTTGCCATCCACAGGCTGGAAACCCAGGAAAGCTGGTGGTATAGTTCTGTCTGAGAGTGAAGTCCTCAGAACTAAGAGGAAAAGATGGATGTCACCATTTAGGAAGAGAAAGTAGTTGCCATTCTTCTGTCTAGCCTTCAGTGGATCAGAGAATGTCAACATGTATTGGTGAGAACAGGTTTTCATTATTTAGTGTACTGACTAAACTCCTGATCTCCCTAAGAAACACCTTCTTAGACTCACCCAGAAATAATACCAGCTGTCTGGGAATCCTTTAACCTAGTTAATTTGACACCTAAAATTAATATTTGTAATGGGAATATAAAATAAAACAGATACAAAAGATTTTGTTATTTTTAAAAAATCTTGAGACCTATTTCTGCAAACATTGAGGTAGTGGAATGGGTTTTGACATCAATAAGGTCAACAAAACCAGATCAGATCAAAGGGAACCCTGTCTTTATAGCTAACTTCTTCACTACCAACAAATCCCACAAGCTGGTGTGAGAGTCTTATGTTTTTCTCTCATATTTTAGTTTCTCAGGAGATGAATCCATTAGTTTCTTCTATAATGTTAATAGACTTTAACAGACTTGCCTTTAAAAGTCCTTTGGATGAGGAAGAAGTCCAGGCTTCTCAATTTTTTATTTTTATTTTTTATGGGGTTGAACCAAGCGCCTTGCACTTGTATGCTTTTTCAAGTTCTGGGCCACTGAGCTGCACCCCCAGCCCATTTTTTTACTTTTTGAGACAGGGTCTTGCTAAATTATGCAGACTGCCTCTGGTCTCAAATTTGTGATTCTCCTACCTTTGCCTCCCAAAATGCTGGGATTACAGGCCACTGCGCCCAGCTTTTCAGTTTTCATTATACATAGAGTTAATTTCTTTATGTTTAGTTGCAAGCCATATCCACAACACTGTGAGTGTCCTAGTTTCAAATATAGACTCTTCCTTTAAGATGAATGGATATTTAAGGCAGCAAGGCATGTGATCTCCCACATGCCTGTCAGCTTGTCATGGTGTGGAGTTTGCGTTCTGCTGTGATGCTAAAAGCTATGTCAATTGTATTTCAGATACCAGCAGGGCCACCCATTGTGGATAAGTTTCAGCTGAGCTTCTAGACTAAAACAGACTAGGGAGAAGGACCCAGCAATGCACTCTGGAAACAATGGTTGTTGCTAGGTGCTGTTGAGTTGGGTCTGACTCATGGCAACCCTGTATACAACAGAATGAAACTGTGCCAGCCCCAGCACTATGTAAGTGATTCTCTGCTATTCATAGGGTTTCAATAGCTGATTATTTCAGAATTGCTTATGGGAGTAGATTGCCATGTCCTTCTCTGGAAACAATAGCCCCTGAAAACTCTATGAATAGCAGAGAAGCACTGTCAAATATAGTGCCAGAGAATGAGCCCCTGAGACTGGAGGGCATTCAAGAAATGGCTGGGGAAGAGTTGTTTCCTCAAAGTAGAGTGGACCTTAATGACTAGAAGGAGTAAAGCCCCTGGTACCTCCTTTTGCTAAGGTTGCATGACTCAAAATGAGAAGATATATAGTGACTACAACAATGGACTCAAACATAAAGATTGTGTGCATTGCACAGTGTTTGGTATTGTGGTATTGTTTTGATCTGTTGTACCTACTGTCACTATGAGTGGGATCTGACTTAATGGGACCCAACAACAACAAAAGGCATGTGATGGCAATCTAGGGATCTGCCAATTCCTTTATGCATTTTCAACATCTGTTTTTAGATTGTGTTTCACTCTAGCCATCTACATACATAAATCATTCTATAATTGGTTAGTTCTTCATTGTTGTCTCCACAATCTCCCGACAAGGGGATGGTAAGAGCTCCCTGTGTGATGTTAAATCACTATCCCTCTCTAAATTTAACATTCAGAGTTGTATGGAAGTTTTTCTCTCCAGGAAAATCCTTATTCTTTTCTTTAAAATTTATTTTTGTTTGATTAAAAAAAATTTTCAGTGTCAATTTATTGGGACTTGAGATAGCCATTTGACAAAATAAATAGCATCAATATATCATTTAGATATTATAGAGGGATTTAAATATATTTGAATTTGGTAAATGTTTCTATGTCTTTATTTTAAAAATCTATTATTAAAGTAGATGTGTGCTATTCCAATTTTTAGCAAATCTTCTTATTTTAATTTCTGTTAATAAATTTACATTCTTCCTTTACTTTTTTCTATCAAAGGGGAACATTTCTTGTAAAGAGGATAAAGTTAAATTTGGCATTAACATATATCAGCGAATCACTCCTTTAAGTCCACCTTAAGCCAATTTTGAGGTGTGATGTCCCAGACTTTTTGAAGAGATTGCTGTGATTTACATCTTACCAAGGAGAAAAAAATATCCTTTGAGAAACTTTTGAATGGTCTTTTCATGCTGAATTCAACATCTTCTTGTCTGTCCTTGACATGAAATGTTCCTGTCTCCTGAGTTCACATTTCATATTTTAGATTCTTCTATTTTGTAATTCAGTCCACATTGCAGCTTTATAAAAAAATAGACACTTGAGCACTTTTAAGAAAAAAACATTTCCAGTAGGATATTTTAGGAAATAAGATGTTCAAGACCTTTTCATCTGCCAGAAAGAAGGGGAGAGGGCAATATATATATATATATATATATATATATATATATATATATATATATATGTCATAGATATAAGAAACTACTGATGCTGTTTTCTGAGGGTGAGTCAATAATTTCCACTAAGTCTGTTAAAAAAAAAGTTACTCAAGGTATCTTGGATAAATGCTGAAACTGATTACTTCCCAAATTACTAGAAATAAGAAATGTTAAAGCAAATTTTACTTCACAGTAATATGTGTGCATAAATATGTATATATATGTATATATGTATACATATATATATGTGTATGTAGTATACATATGTGCATATACACATGTATATACATGTATGTATATGTGTACACAAATGTAAATACATGACAAAATTTCGTAAGTGCTTAATGAAATTCTATTTTTCTTATCACTTACTTCTGGGGATATTCCTAAAACCAGTAATTTTAAACTTTTGTGTAAATATCAATTAATTGCATTAAAAAAATTAAAGAAAAGAAAAAAAAACTAATATACCTGAGTCCCTCTTTTAGAGATTCCAGTTCTTTCCAATTAGTGTGGGGGATGGGCAGTCGTTCTGGATCAAATTCAGGCCCATGTGCATGCTAGGTAAACACTCACACTGAGCTAGGGTCCCAGCCCTAGAGATTCCAGTTCTAAAAGTCCTGTGCTTTGCTTAGGAATTTGTGACCAGTGGACTACAGGGATGAGAAAGGACACTGCCATAATCTCTTTCATATCTAATAGAGGTTATTATCTGCATGTACTGATGTTTTCCCTTTATCCCTGAAAATTTGGATTATGCTCAACATAAAGAGTGTGACTTTTTGATATTCTGCATCTCTAGGGTGTGTCCAGCATCATTTTAATTCCACCTAAGATAATTTTTACATCAAAAAATGTATCAAGTTGAGGAAACTTACATCTATTAATCATTTATTCCTTCACCAATAATATCATATTACAAGAAAGAAGAGAGACCTATTTAATTTTCTTTTTTAATTCTAGTTATCCCTAGGCATAGTTATCTAGTCTGCACCAGCTTTTGCCAATCTGCATGAGACTTGAGTTATTTTAGTTTATTGGGCCTTGGATAGCTGTCAACTTCTTGAACATTTAACACAAAGTGCAAAGCAGCATGAGATCAAAGCTACTTGAAGTGGAACCTTATTTATGTGGTATAGTTTGAGGCATGCCATACGGTGTCCTGACAAAATAATAACAACAACGATGATAAACAACTCTGGAGTATAAAGTTCTACTTCTTGGAATTTCATTCATTTGGAATAAACATTATTCTCATCAGATATCCTCTTCCTCAAACACAAATCCAGTGGGGAGACTAGTTATCAGGGTCTGGTTTTAAAGAGTCTTAAGGACTCCTGATACGTGACTTTGAAAATGTTACTTAGGTCTAAGAAATGGCAGTCTGTAGCTGTACCACTGTGGTGTCTAATACCCTCATATCTCATATCTCAGAAGATAAACAGGGTCAGGCCTGGCTATACTTGGATGGGAGACCATCTAGGAATATTGGGTGCTATAGGCTTTGGAAAAAGACCTGGCAGCCTGCTAGCAAAAAACAATCAGCCATTGAAAATCTTATGGATATCAGAGAAGCACTGACAATAGTGCCGGGCATGGCATGATGTCAGGTAGTGTTTTGTCTTTTGTACATAGGGTAGCTATGAGTTGGATCTGACCTGACAGCACCTAACAACAACAATAACAAGAAATGGCAAATGGAGATTGCATGCAAGATTTTTGTGATGATCAAGTAAATTATAGTTGTGTAGGTAAAATTTCTTTTAGTAAAAGGGCAAATAACTTATTTTTAGGGTGAAGTATTTTGCATCATAATTTCTTAGGGTATCTGAGAAATAATGGAGGGAACAAAACAGATCATAAAGAAGTAAGCAAAGGCAGGAGGAAGGATTAGAAAAATATCTTAATAGAAGCATGTTAGCAAAGTAAAAATTCTGCCTAATTCACAGCTCTGCCCAGGATTAGATTTGTGTAGAAATATGTCAATAAGATAAACTTGTTGGATAGAGTTTGAATTCGTGTTGATTAAACCAGTGAAATTAGTCAGTTTTTCCTGTTCATGATTGTGATGATAATCAAATGAGACTGTGTCTGTAAAGCACTATCAATTCTAAGGCAATAAGTGCATTTTACCTGAGACAAATTAGGATTACATGTGTAGAACAGAACATCGCCTTTATTTGTTTATTTAGGTACATTCCATCTGCCAGGAACATCAGCTAGTTCAGGTTAAGTGAGAGTTGAAAATATTTGTTCATTTTCAAAACTTTCCAGTAAAAACCTGCAACCAGTTTCTAAAAGAATTATTTAAAAATATACATTATTTACCCCCAAATTTGAAATAGTTGTAATGGGCAATGAAAAATGTGTATTTTCTGTGAGTTTGTATAATGTATTAAGAGAAATTTCTATCTTTTTTATTGATGAAGTAATTCCTCTCGCCATGTCCTCATGCTCTAATGCCTAATATTTGTCCTTAGTGAAGACTTTGGTGCCACATGGATAGCTCCTAGTAATAAAGGTATTTGGCATTGCAATGTTCAGCATTAAAAGAAGGTTTTAACTGTACCACTTCTGAGAAGCTTTGTTAAGTCAATCTTAATGTCAACCGCCATCACCCCAGCACGCACACGGGTGGATCTCTAAAAGATTCTTGTGTGGATCCCCGCGGGCATCAGTGTACCCTCTCAGGTGCCAGTGTGATCTAGGGTGGCCTCTGTCAGGGTAGCATGCCTAGCTTAGCTGTGGAATTACGGTTTATTTCACCTAGTGACCACAAGCTACCTCAGCCTGTTTGATGGAGAAGGACCATTCCTAACTTGCTCTGGTGCACGGTCTCTGCAAATCAGAGGGAGAAGTTACAATTATTTGAAGTGGAAAGTTAAACACTGCTGGTAGTCTAGAGTGCACAGTATTCTCAATAGGGTCCTTCGTGTTGGTCATGCATATTTGCTGTTCTTTTGCAAATATTTCCTTAGCTCAGGAGGTTCTATTGATACCAAACTGTTTTCATTATTTTAATTCAGCTTTTTCCTAAAAAATGAAAAAAGTGCATCACATGATTAAAGTTATTTTGTAATGAGGCTATTTGTCATTTAAGATCCATCTTTTCTCATACTCTAAGAATCTAAAAATCAAGTAAAACTCAAATTTGTTCAAGGATCTTTTTAGATACACATTGGATAAATTGTTAATATTTAATTAACATAAATAGTATTATAAGTGGTTATTTTTTTAAGTTCCTGAAAAGAGTTATTATATTTTCTTGTATGTATTCACTTAATATAAGAAATTTATTGGTACCTTTCAAGCTAGTCGTGTGTGTGTGTGTGTGTGTGTGTGTGTGTGTGTGTGTGTGGTACTGAAAGGCTGAACCCAGGGCATCACATGTGCTTTGCAAGCACTCTGTCACTGAGCTGCACCCCAGTCCATTTTTTACTTTTTATTTGAAGACAGGGTCTTGACTAAATTACATGAGTTGCGTCTGGCCTCTAATGTGGCAATCCTTCTGCCTCTTTCTGAGTGACTGGGATTATAGGAAAGCATTACCACACCTAGCTTGAAATTAGTCTTTTTCAGTGATTACAGATACCAGGCAATTAGAAGCCTAATTAGTTTCCCCTTTAAGTATGATATTCCATTAGAACAACTAAATGCTGATAGAAAAAAATATAGTAGCCTCTTGCAGCTTTGATGTGTCCAGGTCTATTTAAGAAAATAATATTTAGATAGTCAAATAATTGGTTCTGTCCTTGGTCTTGGCCATAATGATTATAAGACTTAAAACCCTATTACATGAAGCACAGAAGAGGAAGAAAATAACTATTTCCTGTGTCTAAATAGTTATAATGTAAGGGAAGTTTATTTTGTCATATGAACAACTTGATCCTGCTTAGTTATATCTTACAGAATTTATAAAATAGAAATTTTAGAACTCTACCCAAGAACTATTGAATAAAGAAGTTAGGAGTGGTCCCTGAGAATAGATCCTTTAAGAAAAAATCTCCAGATAATTATAATTAAAGAGCCCCACTTTATGTGATTCATGATAGAATAAGGATTAATCAGTGTAGTGTGTGAATTGCTTGCTCCCTGGGAACATAAATGAGAATTAAATGAATTTCTATCTTTTTTGTCCTGTATGCCTGTTACACAATAGTTACTCAACTATTTGTTAGATGAACAAATGGAGATACTGGGAGAAAGGTTTTATTCAAGTGTAATGAAAGGTACTTGTCAGTTGGAAGCATCACTTCTTTGCTTATATCTGGCAAAGCCAGGACCAGATCATCTATCACTGGTTTTTGCTGATATAAGAAAAGTGCAAGGACCAGCATATAGTATAAACATGGAACAAACACTTCACAAATCAATCCATAAATTAAATGTGAGTTTATCACTCCATGTATTTCCTAAACCAGATTACCTATGCTATGAAACACAATGAAAGAATTATAATCACATTAATGAGAACAAATGAGCTCACAAAAACCTTTCTATAGAAGAATATAGATATAACTAAATACTAATGTGTGAAAATGAATACGTCTTCAACTTTAATGATGTACACACACCTCTAAAATTCACGAATTCAAATATCGAATCCACTCTGATGATTCTTCAGCAACATTCATCATTAGCATGAATAACTGCCAACATTGTGCCACCAAATTTTACTTTTTATTTACCTTTCTTATATCATTTATTTATTTGGGAACATACCTGTTTGTCTCTTATAACACCTCACTTCCTTCACAACAAGGACACTATCATTTCCACCCCCAGCTTCCTCCCAGTGCTGAGCATGTGTCTGTTCCACTTGACAGCTGTTGACAACTGACTGTGCCTAAATTGTGTTGTTGATTGCAGTAGTGCATGGAACACTTTTAGTAATTTAGTATTCTCTTGCTATCAATTTGGCTTAAACTTCTGCTATCATTTATTCAGGCACTAAAGTTCTATGCTAATTTAAAGACCAAAATCCAATTATATCTGTATATTTTTATGCTCAATTCTTTACCTCATTATAACAAATAGATCTTATTACTCTGGGCATGGAAGAGTAGCCAGTGACTTGTTCAGTTATCTTTCTTCATGTTTTTAAGAATGTTCTTTTATGAAAGAAACCTTTATCATCCATCAATGGTATATCTGTTTTTACCTGTACTTAGACTGCTACTGTCTTGTAGAAACTGATTATATAATCTTTAAATTTTTAAATGCCTTTTATATGCTCTTTCAGGCTTGAAGCAAGTTACATTTTGAGAGTGCAATTGATTTATGCAATTTTAGGAATGATTGATTTGTATATTATTTCAAGAGTAAGGCACACCTCATTTTCTACAGTTCATTTTTAACAATGAACTGTAGTTTCTTGATATAAAGAAAATCTAAGCTTCACATTTGATTTTTCAGCTCCATTAGCCTCCATTCTTAGTACCTTTCTTCATAGTATTGTTGAAAAATATTCATCAAATTCCTTCAAAGAAGCCAGGTATGGTGACACATGCCTGTAATCCCAGTAACTCAGGAGGCAGAGGCAGGAGGACTGCAAGTTCCAGGACAGAGGCAGCCTGCATAATTTAGTGTGACCCTATCTCAAAAATTAAAAGCAATAAGTGGGCTGGACGTGTAGCTCACTGGTAGGGTGTTTACAAAACATATGTGAGACCCTGGGTTCAACTCCCAAGTACAGAAAAAAAATTAAGTTCCTTCCAAAACCCATTATAATTATCTAATTTATAATCTACATAAAAGGTACATTAGGCTCTGGGGTAAATATGTGGGTGGGTAGGACCTACATGATAGAGGTATTGGTGGCATATAAAGTAAATGCAGTTTTGATAGTAGGAGGGTAGTGGCTGGTAGTGACTGCTAGCAAGCCATAGTGTTTGGGCTTGATATCTTATTCACAGTATATTCCTTTCCATGTTTTGTTGTTGTTGTTGTTAGGTGCCGTCGAGTCG
>VMDO01008945.1:16896-80492 GCA_007922755.1 Pedetes capensis
CAGGGGAAACACTATTGTCAGTGCTTCTCTGCTGTTCATAGGGTTTTCAATGGCAGATTGATTTTTGGGAGGGGGTTGCCAGGTCCTTCTCCCAAGCCTATAGCTTCTGGTGTTCCCAGGCGGTCTCCCATCCAGGTACTAACCAGGCCCGACCCTGCTTAGCTTCCGAGATCTGACGGGATCGGATGCCACAGGGCTATGGCTTGGATCCTTCCATTCCATGTATGTTTAGTTTAGATAGGGTAAAGAATGCATACAATTTTAGGGTTCTCCTGCCAATTATTTTGTTTCCTAACTTTCCTCACATTCTGGTGGCTACAGTTTGACATAACATCTGTTAGAATTAAGTTTACAACAATGGGAAACATAACCCCATATGAATCCTCCCACTAGTTTTAGAGACCCCTCTAGAATATGTCTACTCTGCTGCTTACTCTCTGAAATGTGCAAATAAACATTTATTTTATTTTGTCCAGACTTTATATCTCAAGAGTGATGAGTCTGGAGTTTATTTGGCCATGATAGAAGAAGAAATTCCTCTGTGTTTTTGAAATATTCATTAAATATTGAAGAAGCATAGTAGTTTATCAGTACTGTGATTTACTCTCTGCAGATGCTTTCTAAATATTTGTTTAGCCTGCTTTGTATAAATAACTCAGCTATATATTAGCATTATAAACTATAAACTTTGTCTTTTTAACAGTCTTTTACTGTTTAATTTTATTTTCTCCCTTTATTAGTAAATGATGGTGGGGTACAGAGTAATACAGCTTTGGCTTTTCCCATTATGCAAAAATTACATCATCTCTGGCTATACTTTCATCAACCTACAAGGCCTTATGGCTAATATGTAGTAAAACTCAAATGCATATTTGGGCTATATTCCCCTACTTTTCCAATGTACTCATGAAGTTGCATTGTTTATATTGAGATTATTCTCTCCTCCTTTATACCTCTACATTATTTTATTTTTTATTTTTTCAGTATTTTTTCCTTTAATGCTAAATGTTGGTGGGGTACAGAGAAATACAACATTTGCTCTTTCCATTATGCAACTATTAGAATATCACCTTAAGTAAACAAGCACAGGCTCAAAAAGAGAAGTATCATATGTCTTCACTCATCTGGGTGCTGAATCTTATTACAGAAAAAAAAACTATACATAAATAGATATATAAAAATGAACAATTAAACTTAGCAGAAAAGGGAAAATATAATGGGTAGAAAGAAGGAGGGAGTGAAGTAGCAAAGGGAAGGCAAGATTGAGGAAGGTGGGATGGGAAGGAGAAACAATGCAAAGGAATTAAGTGGGAGAGAGGATAATATCAATATAAAATAAGGTAATTTCATGAGTACCTGGGAAAAATAGGGGAATAAACTTTGTCATTTTAATTAGATAAAAAAGTAATTCAGTGAACAGGGAAAAGTTCAGAGAGAGGGTTAAGGGAGGGTCCTGAAATCTAAAATAATCTGAAATAATCATCTAGAAGATCAGACTGTTGAGGACTAAGAGTTAGAATTCATGAAAACACCAATTCTTGGTATTGACAGGACTTGAGAACTAATCAAAGTTTATAACTAAAACCCGAATCTCTTCCATGACATCTCCCAACAAGGTAATCACCATGAACTACAAAAGTATGCTGAGAAGAATGTTACATATGCCAAGAAAATAAATGGGAAGAGTTATCTCAAAGTGATAAATTATCACAAGTCTTTTCATCTTAAGCCATTCTGCAATATTTTCTACTTTAATTTTATTTTTGAGTCAGGAGCTCACTATGTAGCCCAGGCTGCCCTTGACCTCATGATTCTCCTACCTCAGTCTCCTGAGTGCTGAGGTTATAGGTGCACATGCCACTATGCCTGACTTTTGTTTACTTTTGAATTTCAAATTTCTAGGCTACCTGTGCCATTGTGCCATTGTACTCTTTTTTACTACATAATATTTACAGGGATAGAATCAAATAGTTGTAGCATATCTAGGTGAAGAGTGTCTTAATCTTACATCACTAACTAGTATTTTTCCTCTTTATTTACAAGGAAAATGATAAATCAGTATCATCACATCAGTTCTTTAATGACAAAATAAGAAAAGGAATTTTGAATCACTTTAGTTTGTCTTGTAATGCATATAAATTCAACTCCAAAGAATTTCTGAAAAAAAAGAATTTTTTAAAGTGTTGAAATAATGCAAAAAGCAAATCTAAATGCCAAAAAATTATACAATTTCTGACCATGTATCATAATTATGATATTAAGAAAGCATTATAATCTTTATTTTTGGATTCTAATTATCAAAACAAAAGAACATTCAAAATGAATTTTCCAACTTTCAAGCCTTTACCCAAAACTCATTAAATCTCATCTAAAAGAATTATAAACATTGAATTAGCACAATATTCACTAAAACACTAAATATAAATAAACATGTAGAAAAAAACTCTTTTCAAATACCTTTACTGTTTATGCAGTACATTGATTCCAAAAGCAAATATACATAGTAAATAACTCCAACAGGGAATAGCACATTATATTTAGGACAAGAATTGAATATAATGAGATTCACAATATGATAATTTTCTAAAGAGAAATGTACTGTTATATCCACATATTCCTTCAGGATCAGTGAGGCACAGATGTTTAAATCAGCAAGAAATTGAAAAATAATCTGTCTCCTTCATGCACAATCTTAAATAAAACAACTGTTCCCAATTCCACCAACACTAACACAAAAAACCTTGTGGGAAAAAAAGATGTAGCATATAAAAAGTTAACCTCAAAATAAAGCTACTTTCTTTCCATATGATAGTAGAATGAATGTGGAAGAGCCATTGTTTTAAAAATATCAGTGTAGGGAATCATGACTGTGTTTGTATGTTTTCTTTCTTATGTCAACAGCATTTGCTATATTTTGTTCTATTGCAGTCTAGATCACAGTGAACTGAATGAAAACGAGTTTAGTGAGTAGATTCACAGTAGCTAAGCCTCCTTGAGGACTATCTTTTTTGAGAATGAACATATATACCCCTTCCTTTATATCCTTTATCTTTTTTCCCCAAAGTCAGTTTTCTCATTTTAGGTGAGCCAGTTCTTTACTTCTTTCTAACATGTAAGAGATCATTTGTTATTCTATTGTCTTCAACCTCTCTTCCTTGCTCCTTCCTTTTTGCTTACAAATATTAGTTTAGTATTGCTCATCCATAAACAGCAATAAAAATATTTTCCAAGTCTTTTTCCCCCCAATTGGTATAATGTTTCTTTATTTACTTTCAGAGAAAGTCAAACTACTTAAAGGTATCATATACAGTTTAGGTCTCTTCACTTAATTTTTCAGTACATGATGGCTTGAATTTGGCCCACATTATAGCCTGTCTAGATTCTTGACAGGTTTAGTAATCAGCACCCACCTTTTTCATTCTTTCTTCCTATTGGGAACCTGTCTCCACACTAGGCTTTTGAGTATATTTTTTATTTTGTGTCTTCTTCCCCCTCTTACTTTTTCTGGGTATTTATCCTCAGCCATTTCTGTAGGTCTTTAAATACATCTTATTTCCAACCAGTAGCTTCTTTAAGATTCCACCCCTGGATATTCCTCTTCCCTCTGTCACTCAATTGATTCAGGATAAACTTAATTACAACTAAATTCTCCTATAATCTCAGAGGCTCAAAACAATCAGCCTTTATTTTTTATTCATAGTATATGTTCATCTCAGTTCAGCTGAAGTCCTCCTTCACATTATCTTCATTCAGACACAGAGGCTAGGAGAACCTCACAGTAGAAGAGGGGAGACAACATAAAAAAATTGTGTATCACCTCTTAAGAGTCTCTGCCCCAACATGGTATAAATCCCATCCTATTAATTATGTTGACCAAAATGAGTTCATGATCAAGCCTAATTTCAAAGTCAGTAGGTCAGTAAATCTCATTATGTACACAGAAAGAGAAAACCAGAATGTGTAAGAATCATTCCAATGTTTAAAGCCCTGGAATTATTTTATCCAGGAAATGATTATTTCAGTTGGCACACAAGTGGTAATGACTTGCAAATCTTTATCTTGGTTTCATATCTCTTAATATGTGTAACCATATATAAAACTCCTACTTGATATCTCCATTTGGATATTCAAACCTTGAACTCAACCTCCCCCAATGGAACTCTTTCTCTTTTTTTATTGGAAATTTTTAATGTACACCTTAATGTGATCCATTCTGACATGCTTTTCATTGTGACATTTCCATATATGCATTTTGTTGTACATTATTCATACAGGTTCCCCAGAACTCGTTCTTAAAACTTCTCTTTTTCTTGATCACCTTGCAAGAATACAAATCAGACATGTGGGGATTATTTCTGACTGTATCTTCCTGTTTTCCCTATGGGTCAGTGGTAACCTACTCCAATTCAGTCAGTGATTTTAATGTGGTTAGGATCTACTCCTTCCTCTCCATTCACATTATTGTTTTGTTAATATAACCTGTCCATTTTCATTGCCTGAATTGCTGCTGCAACCTCATTTTGTGATCTTCCTGCTAATGACCTTAGTCTCTCCCAAATAATCCTTGTCCCTGCTGTCAAAATTATCTATCCACATCACATATTGATCACTTACTATTTCAAAATGGTTTTTGTTCCACTAACTCAAGGACAGTCTTCACCTTTTATGATATGATCTCTGGCTAGCTGCTTTTCTCTCTACTTCCTCCATGTTTCATGATCTAAGGTTGATGATGCTCACTAAGAGCTGAAAGAGAAGTGAAAGAAGAAGGTACCTTCATAAAGAAGGAAAGAAAGAAAACAATAATTAGGATAGAGAACCTAGAATAGCCTATGGTCTCAGTTGTTAGGTGCTGACATATAGGACACTGTGCCATGCCTGATGCTATTGTCAGTGCTTCTCTGCTATTCATAGAGTTTTCAATGGTTGATTGTTTTGGAAGTGGGCTGCTGGGTCCTTCTCCCAAGCCTACAGCACCCCATATTCCCAAGAGGTGTCCCATCCAAGGACTAACCAGGCCCAACCTTGCTTAGCTTCTGATAACTGACAAAATGGGATGTCAAGGTGGTGTGGTTGTATACCATGGTCTGAGTAGGAAATCCTAACTCTTTATTTTTTGTTAGGCATTCCTTTCACCTGGAAAGATTGTTCAGGTATGAGGAGGAAACTGGCAGTAGTTTAGGCTTTTAGAGAAAGACAAATAGCCTGCGAAGGCAGTAGTTTCTTATATTCAGACTACAAAGGAATGACCAGTTCTCACAATTAGGATACTAATACTTTGATGAAAAGCTGTATCTATAGGTAATACCAAAATTATTATGTGAACAGTAACAATACTTCTCAGATACATAGCAGTGAGCCACTAAATAGCATTATGTAGTATATAAGGCTTGCTCCTTCCAGAACATAAGGAAACATTCTTTATAAACATGGTGTAGGATTAGGATAGAAATGATTGACAGATATAATGACTGGCATTCAATGGTTTTATTTTTAAGAACTTCAGATTCAAAACAGGAAAAATAAAAGAAAAAGAACCAGATAAATCTAGCTCCTTTGAAATAAGAAAAGGAGAAAAAGAATTATCTTTTCAGATCTACACAATATTTGCTACTGGCTATAGAAAAGGGCTAAACTTACAAAATATAGTGAAGGAAGTGAAGTTTTTATAGTATTAAGTTATGGTTTTTTCCCCTTTATTTCCTTTTCTCTTTATTCATACCCACTTCTTTTCCTTACAATAAAGAGCGATAAACCTAATTCCAATGATAGACTGCATCCTTTTAGAGTGTATCTTTTATTTCTTGCTAAGGGGAAATCAAATGCAGAAAGCAAAGTTTCCCAAGTTACTAATACAACATAAGTGAATAAAAAGTAGGTGATTTTTCTTCAAGTGCCTAACATTTATAAGCAGAAGGATGAATTAGCAGAATGACAGGTGTTGGGAAGTGACAAAAGGAAACAGATTACTGATGGGAATCAAATTACTTAGTCCTCAGTTACATTCCAGGCACAAATAAAGTAAAACAATTAATCTTTTATTTCTGCCACCTGTAAATCTGCCAGGCATTGAATGCTCAATAGCATTAATGACTTGCTATGGAAAGACAGGCTAGCCTAATTTATCTTTTGCCCTGTAATTTCAGAGCCACTATTTTTTGAAAACTGGAGTCACATTTTATACTGTATGTCATTCCATAAGGTGGATGGCTTAGTAAGGGTGTAGAACCCTTTAATGGTCACCAGAAAGAAAGGAGAAGAATACATATTTCATCAGAAATATTAAATATTGAGATGTGGCTTGTTTGGGGATTGTAAGGGATGGTGAAGTCAGGGGAACTAGGAAAAGATGAGCTAGAAAAAAAGATGTCTTCTGCTGTTTCTTTTGGTTAAGAGATTATCATGTGTGATGATTTCCCATTACCATTCAATGTTTGCAGGAAATAAATAAAATGTAAAGAAATAAGCAGAATTATCATTTCTAGCAGATACAACTAAATTTATGCATGTATGCATCTCTTAAACATATTTTTGCTTTTAGAACTTATGTGTTCACACTGACAGCTGAAAAATCGGAATAGGCACTGGAATATGATCAAAATCTCAAGACGTATAATTTCATTGCAGACCTATGCTTTGACTCCTACTCAGAAGCTGTGATGTATCAAAGGACATTATACCTATTTCTAATTCAAACCTGTGCTGTTTTCCTTTTTCCTGATACCTGACACAAATCTTCATCCTCTATATATTTTTCTGATACACACCTAGAACCATGTAAGTAATTGGCCATATAACTGACTATCATCAGCTTTCCTTATTCTGAGATTAGCAGTAGGTATAAAAATTCTGGTAAATATCAGGTTTATTCTCATTTTATTAGAAAAAAAAGCATTATTTCCCTTGCAACATCTCTTACTCAAATTCAAAATGACTCTTGTTTATTTGTTGTTGTTGTTAGGGGCTGTCCAGACAGGTCCAGCTCATAGTGACCCTATGTACAACACAGAAAAACCCTCCCTGACACTGTGCCATGCCTGGCACTATATCAGTACTTCTCTGCTATTGATAGGATTTTCCACAGCTGATTGTTTCAGGAGTGGGCTTCCAAATCCTTCTCTCAAGCCTATAGCCCCTGGTATGCCCAGGAGGGTCTCCCATCAAGTATTAACCAGGCCTGACCCTGCATAGGTTCCGAGATCTGATGGGATGAGAAGCCAGAGAGGCACAGCTGTAGTTCTTGTTTAGTTAGTTAGCATTTTTGTCCTCAAGATTATCATCTAGCACATTTATTCCTCTTTAAGTCATCTCTCTTTTGAGTGACTTAGCAGTTAATCATAAGTCTTGTCATGACTACCACGAGCAATTGGATTTTGTTTGATTTTTAATGAACCCTTGCATTTCGATGTTTCATTTTCCGTTTTGGCTTGTGGTGATAACTTATTTGCAAAGCACAATGAGAGAAACGGGAGTAGGGAAGAGAGACAAAACCTCTAGGGCCATTCTGGTTTATTCTAATTTTTAAATATATTCTCAGCAATTGTATTCCCCAGGTACCCACAAAATAGTTGAAAGCTGAATATTGCCTAGGTACAAAAAATATGAATTGATTCTGGCCTCTTAGAAATTCAAGACCCTGTAGAGCATCCAGTAGTGTTTTCATCCTTTAAAAAATGTTTCCACTTTGATTATTTTCTTCACAATCAAGCTTTGTTGTTAATTGCTGATAACATCCATTTTTACTTGGTTTTATGTTGAACAATCAAGTCTGCTTTCTTCTCTCTTTCTAGCTTCAAAAGTCTTGGTTATTTTGAGGCTCATTCCCCTGTGGTTAGCTAGTTTTCTTGCTAACAACAAATGCATTTAATGTCTACCCAAAGCAAAACTACAATCTTTAAAACAATCTTTCAAAGATGTGTATTCTGAATTTTGTACTTTTTGTAATTGTGACCCTGAAAGATGAATTGCTCTGTTTAAATCACCTACAACTTTTTCCCTTGACATTTAAACATTTTAAACTCGTGGCCTAAGATCGTGTGGACATAGAAAAAATAGGTTGGATGTAGCTTCTTCTTGATCCCTGACAGCTCTGTCCAACCTTGTATCTTTGTAGGACCTTCCCTACCAGAGTCTATTTAACATAGCTAGTTAGAAAAGAAAGTTCTATAAGCTATGCCAATGTGGGTGCCAGGCCTGGAAGCTCTGTAAATAATAAAAAGTAAAATAAGAATAAAAATAGAATAGTAAGCATATGATCTCAACATAGAGTGGTAGAACTTGAAACCCCATTGCCACAGCATATACACAAAATAAAATTAATATCTGTGACATAAACAGTGTTTGAAACACACAGGCACAGCCACAGGTATAGCTCAAGGAGTCAGTGATGGAGACTGAACAAAAAACCATACCAATGTGATTTTGTCCTTATACTTTGTCTTCACTAGGTGATGTTAAATGATTTTTCATTTTCATTTAGAGACAGCTGTGCTTTCTAAATGTGATGCACACAGAGAGGAGTCAAGAATTTTTGATTGTGAGTAGTAGAGTTCAAATGGAACATGAGACTGGAACACTTCAAAGTGGTACTAGGGGAAAACTTGTGCCACTTCCCCAAGAAGAAACAGGAATATGAAATGTTCAGCATAAGATCTATAAATTTAACCATCATATCCTTATGTAGTTGAGTCTCCTTGTTTATGCATTTTAAGTGTGACTTTTTAGCATGTTCACCCCAAATTTAAAAATATTCTCCATCTATTTGAAAATAAAATAATATTCTAAGGAGCTTATGTTGTTGCTGTTGTAAGGTGCCAAAAATCAGGTCTGACTCATAGTAACCCTATGTACAACATAATGAAACACACACCAACACTGTGCTACGCCCAGATCTACTGTCAGTATTTCCTCTGCTATTCATAAGGTTTTCAGTGGCTGATTCTTTTGGAGATTGTTTCAGAAGAGGGCTGCCAGGTCCTTCTCCTATTTTTGTGGTGCTAGGGTTTGAACCCAGCCTGCAGCCGTATCACTGTGGCATCTGATCACATTAGATCTAGAAGCTAAGCAGGATCAGGCCTGGCATCCTGGCAATCCACTCCCAAAAGACAATCAGCCATTGAAAACCCTATGAATAGCAGAGAAGTAATAACAATAGTGTTTTGCCTGTCATATGTAGGGTCACTATGAGTAGGACGCTGATTCAACCGCACCTAACAATAAGGGATCAAACCCAGGGCCTCAGAGTACACTCTACCAACTGAGCTATACCCCACCCTCAAGTACCTGGTCATTGTTAGGGGCTGTCTAGTTGAGTCCAAATCATAATGACCTTATACAGGGTTTTCAATGGCTGATTGTTTCAAGATTGTTTTGAGAGTGGGCTGCCAGGTCCTTCTCCCATTTTTTTCAGTGCTGGGAATCAAACCCAGGGCCTCAGAGAATGCAGAGCAGCACTCTAGCATCTGAGCTAAATCTCAGTGCTTCTCTACTATTCATAGGATTTTTGATGGCTGATTATTTCCAGAGTGGGCTTCTCCCAAACCTATAGCACCTGGTTTTCCCAGGTGGTCTCCCATCCAAGGACTAACCAGGCCCAACCTTCTTCTGAGATCAGACAAGATCAGATGCCAGAGTGGTATAGCTGTAGATTCAAGTAGCTTATAATTTCAAAAAAACATGATAATAATTAAAGACATGATAATAATTAAAAGACATGATAATAATTAAAAATCACTTGTTTTAGTTGCTGTTAGATGACTTTTATTGACCCTAAGTACAGCAGAACAAAACATTACCCATCATGTGCCATGCACAGGATCTTTTTATATTTGAGCTCATTGGTTATTGCAGTCACTGTGCTTCTTCTCATTTTGAGTCATACTACATTAGGATAAGGAGGTCCCAGGAGCTTCACTCCATTCCGGTTATTAAGGTTGACCCTACTTTGAGAAGGCAATACTTCCTCAGTCATTTCTTGAATGCCTTCCAGCCTGGAGGACTCATTTTCAGGCACTATACTAGACAGCACTTCTCTGCTAGTCATAGGATTTTCAATGGCTAATAGTCTCGGGCATGTTTTAGCCTTATCATTTTCCCTAGTCAGTCTTAGTCTGGAAACTCAGTTGAAACCTATCCACCATAAGTGGCCCTGCTGGTCTCTGAAATACCAGCGGCATTGCTTTCAGCATCACAACAATATACAAGTCCCCATAACACTATAAGCTGACAGATACATGTCTGTGAGCAATAATTAGGACCGAATAATAATGAAAATGTGTAAAAACATATGGAACATAAAGAAAGTATCACTTAGAAGGAACAGAATAGCCTTTAATAGTTATATTGCAAAAGAAGAAAATCCAAAAATTTCAAAATGAGTCAAAAAATTAGATAAAATGAATATAAAATATTACAGCTCATATTGAAATCTGTATCTATGCCATTTAAAGGTATAAAAGCATTCTAGAATATGTCTTAATCCACACAGTAAAATGGAAATAAATATGAAACACTTTGGAAGAAAGCACACATATATCATTCTTTTTTACTTATAATATTATCCACATAGAAAAATCATGAGAATCCTGGAGACTTAAGATTAATTGGTATTATAAGCTAATAACACACTTGACTAATTTTGTTACATAAAATAATTTGGCCAATTTAGTAAAATAAATACAAAAAAAATGTGAAAGATCTTTGTGGACAAAAAGTAAAAATCCTTAATTGAAACCATGATTTAAAAAATAGATAGTTTCTGGCCCCTAAATGGAAGTACTCCTTAATATGAACCTCAAAATTTCCTGTTAATCCAGTGTATTTCCTATAGAATTACCCATAGGTTTTTTTTATAGAATTTGAATTTTGAACAAAATCTTACACGGAGGACTAAAAGGCCTTGAATATTTTTATAGGTATTGAAGAAAAAGTAGGAAAGGGAAATGGTCTCCACATCTAAAGATACTCATTTCACAACTACTTATTTGAAAACATTTCATGAACCAAAACTTGTGTTAAGTGATTAAATTAATGAGAAATGCTAATAAAGATACTTATTTTTACAGAGATTGCATTCTATTTGGGGAAATTGTAAGGTAATATTTAATGTAGTTTTTTTATTTTTAAGATTAGACATTTAGCCAAAGAACAAAAAAATAGTACAAAGACAAAATAATGCATATATGAAAAATAGTTAACTGATAGGGGCATAGTATAATTAGGAATTAAATATTTAATAGATAATATAAAATAAATAATTTATTCACATGTTGTCATTATATGTAGACGAGTCAGATCTGACTCATAGCAACCCTGCCTACATCAGAACAAAACACTCCCTGATTCTGTGCCAGAAAAATGATCTTTTTTATGTCTAAGTCCATTGTTGCAACCACTGTATCAAACCACGTGGTTAAGGGTCTTCCTTTTCATGCTGACCTGCCACTCTCCCAAACATGATATTCTCCAGGGATTAGTTCCTTCTAATAGTATGTCCAAAATAGTAAGACACAGTCTAGCCATCCTTGTTTCTAGGGAGCACTGGGGTTGTACTTCTGCTAGGACAGATCTATTGATGCTTTTGGTAGTCCATGGTATATTCAATAATCATCTCCAGCACTATAATTCAAAAGCATCTATTCTACTTCTACCTCCCTTATTGAGTGTCCAGCTTTCACAGTTATATGATGCAATTGAGAATACTACGTTATGAGTCAGGTACACATTTTTCTTCATTGTGACATCTTTATATTTCACCACGTTAAAGAGGTCTTTTGTTACAGCTTCTCTCAATGCAATGCATGTTTTGATTTCTTTGCAGCTTCTGTGCGTGTTGAGTATAGAACCAAGTAAAGCAAAATCTTGGACAACCTCCATCTTTTCTTCATTTATCATGATGTTGCATATTGACCAACTTGTAAGGATTTTTGTTTTGTTGTTGTTGAGGTACAATCCATACAGAAGGTTGTTGTTTTTGATCCTCATCAGTAAATATTTAAGTCCTCTTCAGTTTCAGCAAGTAGAATTGTGTCATCTGCATTAACAAAGATTTTTAATCAGTCTTTCTCCAATCAAGATGCCACATTCTTCTTCATAATGTCTACCTCCTTGGATTATTTGCTCAGCATAGAGATTGACAAGATATGGTGAAAGGATACAGCCCTGATGCACACTTTTCCTGGTTCTAAATCAGGCAATGTTTCCTTTTTCTGTTCAAATGACTGCCTCTTGATCGATATACCGATTCCTCATGAATACTTTTAAGTGCTCTGGTATTCCCATTGTTCACAATGGTATCCATAATTGCTTGTGATCCATAGAGGCAAATGCCTTTGCATAGTCAGTAAAACATAGATAGATATCTTTCTGGTATTCTCTGCTTTCAGTTAATATCCATCTGACATCAGCAGTCCCTGGTTCCATGCCCTCTTCTGAATCTGGCATGATTTTCTGGCAGTTGCCTGTCAATGTACTGCTACAGTTGCTTTTGAATGATCTTTAACAAAATTCTACTTGTGTGAGATATTAATGATATTGTTTGATAATTTCTACTTTCAGTTGTATCCCCTTTTTGGGAATAGGCACAAATATGAATCTCTTCCAGTCAATTGGCCAGGTAGTTGTTTTCCAAATCTTTTGGCATAAATATGTTAGCACCTCCAATGCTGCATCTATATGTTGAAACATATCAATTGGTATTCCATCAATTCCTACAGCCTTGTGTTTTGCCAATTTCTTCAAGGTATCTTCTACTTCATCCTTCAGTACCAATGGTTCCTGATCAAAATAAAATTACCTTAACATTATGATTAAACTTTTGTGGATTAAAGATTTAAATGAGAAAGGCATATTTTTATGTTTTTACAAAAATATAATTTGAACACATTGGATTGGAGAAGAATTTATTTAAAAATACAGATATGTATACACTAAAGAAAATATTGATCAGTTTCACTGTACAACAAAAACCCAAAATGCTTTAGTTATCAAAATGCATAGTGAACAAAAATGAAAATGTTAACCAAAGGCTCAGAGTAGATGTTTGCCTCATGTGTAACAATATAATATGGGTATCCAGAATATATAAAGAACTCCAAAAAGCTATAACAAACATTTCAATAGTAAAAGATATAGAAAGTTAACAAGTATTTCACAGATGTGAATATCCAAATGGCTTATAAACATTTGAACAGATGTTCATTTTAATAGCAACTACAAAATGCAAAATAAAACAATAAAGCATTAGTTTTTATTCATCACATTGGTAAAAATTAAAAAGTTGTCAATAACAAATGTCACTGATGGTGTCTAGCAAAAATGTTCTCATCCTATGTAGACAGTTTTGGGAATTGTTGCAATCATTTGAGGAGCAATATGGCAAAATATGGTAAGGGAGAAATACAAATAATTAAAAACTGTTACATTTTGATAGGGTTCACTTTTTGGATGTACACCTTTGAAAACAAATCATGTAAGCATACGATTAAATATGATACAAAAATATTTATTAAAGTACTTTAATAGAAGTAAATAAATGACAAACAACTTTTAAATGATAAGCAAATTTAAGATCATCTAAGTTAAATATGTACCACTCAGGACAATGTGTATGTTGCTCAGAATGTTGCTTTTTCTCTGGCTAGCCAAGAGAATTTTTAGAAACCTTGTCGAATGTCTAATGACAACAGTAAACAATGACAAAAATGCTAGAATTCAAGATAAATAGTAGAAAATAAAACTCTGATGTACATTGTTTTATAAATGTTGAGATTCAGCAAATATAGCCTACTTTCCATATTAAGAAAGGAAAACAATAAATGAGGAAATTGAAGGAGGCAAGGAATGAAGAAGCATTGAAATTTTCATCCTGGGTATGGGAACCAGAATACTTGTAATCAATCTATTCTATTAAGTAATTGGTTTTTTTCTTTTCCTTAGGAAAATCATTTTCCTTTCTGCATTTCACTATCCTCCATTGTAATATCAGGTAACTTAATCAATGATTACTTCATCTACTTTAAAATTCTAAAAAGTTTTAAATGTGGAGATTATTATCTTTCTGACATGGAATTGTAGAGAAATAGATTGCTTTCATTCCAATTGATGTTCCAAAGACAGTAAATTCCTAAGGCCAGTATTTCCTGAGTGAATGCAGCAATAGCATGCTGTCCATGACATTGGACATGGTCTAAGTACCTCACTGACACTTATTGATTAATTTGCCGATCTTCCTAATGAGGCAAGAACCCCAAGGGTACCTCTGTTTCCCAACACTGGCAGTGAGACACAAGTAGTTAAGGATATCTGCAGCTCCATATTCACTAACTGCATAAGAATTAGATAGTTAAATAAAACACTCTTTTGGTAACAGTCAGGAAGGCTCTTCTTGATTCAAATTTTACGAGAACTGCTTCGATTTGTGTAAGTTACCACCTCAATCTGGAGTCTGAACCTTGTTAAGGGAGACACTTTGGTGTCAGGTAACTTGTTGCCTGTTCTCTAAAATATTGAATTCAATTTTACACAAGTGTTCAGTTGTTCAATAATACAGGAAAAAATTGCCTAAATGGTTCTGTGGTCATATTTCCAAGGTCTCTAAAATAGGTCATGTCAGACTTCTATTTGTGAAACCTCTCTATGGATCATTTACAAATCTAGACTATAGAAATGATCTTTTATCTCCATCTATCTGGTCACGAATAGCAATGCCTAGGGGTGTTTTCAAATATGGTTGGCGCCTTAATTTTTTGTGTGAACAGTATCTGGCTTTGCTGAAGATAAACATTTTTCCACACTAAGCTGCACAATAATGATTTCAAATGGGGGAGCAGTAATTTTGGTAAATGAAAGCAATACTAACAGAATCCAAAAATGCCACATAAACCATTCATGAAGCATTTAATAGAAACTATATCTATTAATGGGAGATGGACCCAGCAACCCACTCCCAAAAATCAATCTGCCATTGAAAACCCTATGAACAGCAAAGAAGCACTGACAACAGTGTTTCACCGGTTGTACGTAGGGTCACTATGAGTCAGACACTGACTTGACAACACCTAACAACAACAACAATATCTATTAAATATCTTCATACTCTATCAAGGAATCTTTTCTCAATTAAAACAAAGATAAATTCATCAGTAAGAGGAAAAAGGATGCTATAAAAATAGAATAGCAAACATTAGAATCAGGTGATATGTTACATAAACTTCTATTAGTAACAGTCAAAACTTATTCAGTGCTTCTTAGTATTTTCCATGTTATATTCAAAGGGCTTAAAACATGTTCTCAGTGACCACTCACAATTCTAGGAAGGAAGAAACTGTTGTTACCACTGTTACATGTGAAGTATTCCTTAATGGTCAAGTTATTTGAGCAAGGTCCCTGAGATGGTCAATGATAGCACAAAGATAAAAAGTCCAGTGATCTGAATTGAAAGGCAGCAATCTTATGTGGTTCATAGAGTCTTGAGTGAAAAAGTAATACTTCTTTTTCTCTTGTAAAAAACAAAAATCCATGTAATATATAAAGAAAAACTCTAAAATAGTTTTATGTATTCGTTCGTCCGTTTCTTCACGTCTAGTAGAAAAAAGTACTATTATTATAATATTAAAACTATGAAACACAGCTAACTCTTTTTACCTTTTGGTATATTGTGTACAGTTACAATCAGTTTCAGATGGCACAGTCCATAAGTTAATTTTTACTTCCTACCTAAACAGCACTGAATGTACAAGTTAGAAAACCAATGAGTAAAAGAATAGTCAGTGTTTTAAAATATTCCTATTTCAGATTTCTCAGTATTCATTCCTCTCAAAGTTCATTGTTCTAGAATCAGTGCCCTTTCCTACATGTTTGTTCAATTTTCCCCTTTCTGTCCCTTTTGATAGAATACAGGCATACTCGTATACCCAAAAGATCTTTTATTTTAATATGAATTGCAGAGCACAAATTTTCCAGATATCTTTATTTTATAATAGTATATAGTATAAAAGTTATTATAAAGTTTATAATAAGAATAGCTTTTTCATGAAAATAATGCTATAAATGGTAATAATGTTCTCCCATTAAGCTGTACAAGACTCTTTAATGTCTTCTGAGGTTTTTAACTAATGACACAATCTAGTCACAATACCATCATTTGGTAACACCTTATGGAAATGTATTCTCTGCATGTAGAGGATATTTATTCCTTCACTTGTAAGTAAATATAAATTACATGTTACATGGGAGTCTTCATAAGGAAGTCAGAGTGGACTGAGAACCATATTATATAAATATTTCAAGAGTACTGTGATTTAAGAAAAGACCAATATGCTTATAGTTGCCAAAATTGAAGACAATAGGCATATGGACTATGTGATTTAAGAAATTACATTTTATAATATCTGTAAAGATGCTATTTCTAGAATTGGTGAATGACCAATTATTTCAAGAGGTTGCATATGATGAGGAACCAATGGTATTGAAGGGTGAAGTAGAAGCTGCTTGAAGGGATTGGTGAAGTACAAGGCTCCAGGAATTGATGGAATACCAACAGAAATGTTTCAACAAACACATGCAGCACTGGAGGTGCTAGCATGTTTATGCCAAGAGATTGGAAAACAGCTACCTCACCAACTGATTGGAAGAGATCCATATTTGTACCTATTCCCAAGAAAAGGAATCCAACTGAATGTGAAAACTATCAAATGATATCATTAATATCACATACAAGCAAAATTTTAGCAAAGATCATTCAAAAGTGACTGCAGCAGTATAAATACAAGGGACTACCTGAAAATCAAGCCTGATTCAGAAGAGGGCAGGGAACCAGGGACATCATTGCTGATGTCAGATGGGCATTAGCTGAAAGCAGAGAATACATAAAAGTATCTATGTTTTATCAACTATGCAAAGGTATTTGACTGTGTTGAAGATAACAAATTATGGATAGCACTGCAGAGAATGTAAATACCAGAGCACTTAATTATACTCAAAGGGAATCTGTATATGGACCAGCAGGCAATCATCCAAACAGAACAAGGAAACACTGCTTGGTTTAAAGTTGAGAAAGGTGTGTGTCAGGGCTGTATCCTTTCACCATATCTCTTCAATCTCTATACTGAGCAAATAATCCAAGAAGCTGGACTTTATGAAGAAGAATGGGGCACCATGATTAGAGGAAGACTCATTAACAACTTGTGTTATGCAGGTGACACAACACTACTTGTTGAAAGTGAAGAAGACTTGAAACATTTATTGATAAGGATGAAAGAACATAGATTTCAGTATGGATTACAACACAACATCAATAAAACAAAAATCCTTGCAACTGGGTCAGTGTGCAACTTCATGATAATTGGAGAAAAGATTGAGGTTGTCCAAGATTTTGCTTTACTTGGTTCTACAATCAACTACTGTGGAAGCAGCTGTGAAGATATCAAATGACACATTGGATTGGGAAAAGCTGTGGCAAAAGAGCTCTTTAAAGTGTTGAAAGTTAAAGTTGTCACATTGAAAATGAAGGAGCACCTGACTCATGCCATAATATTTTCAGGCATATCATATGGTGGTGAAAACTGGGCATTGAACAAGGAAATCAGGAGAATAATTGATGATTTTGAATTATGATCCTGGAGACACTGAATATACCATGGACTGCCAAAATACCCAACAGAACTCTGCTAGAAGTACAACCAGAGTGCTTCTTGGAAGCAAGAATAGCTAGACTGTATCTTATGTATTTTTGGGCATACGGTCGGGAGGGACCAATCCCTGAAGAAGGACATCATCTTTGGGAGAGTGATAGGTCGATGAAAAAAAGGAAGATCCTCAACTAGATGGATTGACACAGTGTCTGCAACAATGTGCTTAAACAAATAAGCTCATGTGCCTGACACAGAATCAGGAGTGTTTTATTCTGCTGTGCATAGGTTGCTGTGAATCAGGCCTGATATGGCAGTGCCTAAAAACAATTGCTAATAAACTAGACGTATCCACAGATTACTCTAAGCTGTTTTCCCAAATTTTGTTCTGTGGAACATTTGTGTTCCAAAAAATGCTTTTGTATACATATTCCCCCACCCCACACATAGTGATGAGGTATATTATGCTATAATAAAACCAATGGAGCAAGAATTGCCTACTATATTATCCTCTTCGTCTACAGCCATAACACCCTGGCATCCAATCTCATCAGATCTCTGAAGCTAAGCATAGTTGTGCCTGGTTAATATTTGGATGGGAGACCACTTGGGAATACCATATGCTGTAGTCTTGAGAGAAGTCCCCAGCAGCCTACTCCCAATCAGCCATTGAAAACCCTATGAATAGCAGAGAAGCACTAACAAAAGAGCTGGGCATGGCACAATGTAGAGTAGTATTTTGTTCTGTTGTACACAGGGTCACTATGAGATGGATCCAACCAGATGGAATCTGACAACAAAAACAAATTGTTCCCTCAGATATTGACAACTAAAATCTCTGAAAAGCCTTAAGCAGTAGAAACAAATTTAACTATTCAGTTTATCATTTGGCAAAATAATTTGTTCTTTAGAGTACTTTATGTTTTTGAAATAGTATGAAAATAGTATGAAAATCATTTTAAAGCTAAAACCATGATATGAGGGATTATATCTTTTACCAAATACATATATATATGACTTTCAAATCATATATATATGACTTTCAAATCATATATATGTAAATATATATATATATATATTTATATATAAAAATATAAAAAAATATATATTTGTATATATATATATATGTAAAATGTGTGCTTTCTTTATTATGATGATGATAAAATTTGAACCAGGCAACTGAAGACCATATGCCTCTACAGTGATTGAACCTGATAGGTATCCATGAGTATGTGATCAGCAGGAAGTAAGTGGCATTTCTCTTTACCTACATTTAATTGCTGATCATTCACAAGTAGAAACTTTTCAAAGTGCTGTTCTATGCAACAGCTATACAATCTTTCATTTTAATTAAATCATTTCTAAAATTGGTCCTGAGAAAAATCACATAACGTCCCCTTCAGTATTTTCTATAGATCAAATCCAATATGATGAATGGTGTGCTCATATATTCAGTTCCTCCCTATCTAGTTGTATAGTACAACAAAATTCATCCATCAGCACAAAAATTATGTAGGAGAGCAAAGTGGACTGAAAAAAATCAAACTTTTATTATCCTTGCATTATTTCTAAATGTTGGAGGTTTTCTTTTTCTACTCCCCCTCAGCATCTTTTTACTGCTATACTTTTTTCATCTTTTTGCTCAGAAGAATTTTAGAATAGCTAAGAAGCATCATAAAACCTTGTTGCCTGTTTCTCTCCTGGCTTCACATGGCTCAAGAGTCCACCTTGCAGAGTCATTACAGGGGAAAATTCTCCCTTTACTCTCTCCCCAGAATCTGTTCCATTTGGATGCATAATCATTCAGCTGTAGCCAGCAGCTGCTGTCTAATGTAGTGTGTAAAACTAATGCAGATTCCAGAGACTTAGAAAGTCATTTAAAATCTGTCTTGGTGGAGCATGTGAGAGTTACTTGGAAGAGTAGTGTGTGTAGTGAGGTGGCAAAATGCCTCTCCTTTGCTCGTGATGATGCCCTGGCAGCACTGCATGTATTTAAGTATTCAGATAAATTCTGCTTCCTCTTGGTGTTCAGCATCTATTCCTGCAGGGGGTACATAGGCCAAAATTTTGCTTCCACTTCTATCTTGTGGGTAAAAGTATCTAGCACAAGAATATTCAGTTGTCCTGTCTTCTAGAATACTGATCATTTATTTTTCAGAAATTCAAGAGTGAAATGTAAAGCATTTATTTTTCAGAAATTCACGTGTGGAATGTAAAGCTAATTATTATTACAGTTCTGTCAATTATAAACAGAACTGTGCTCATTTAAGGAAAGCTTAAACATCAGAACCAACTTCTTCACCTTTACAAATATACTAATGCCTATAGGGATGATGCCTAAAGAAGGAGGGAGGAGACATGACTCTGAGACTGCTTGGCTCAAGGGTTATCTAGCCCACTTTGAGTCCTGAGGCAAAATGGCCCTGGACACTTATGTGACTCGCTGCAGCACACTCAGGTTGAGTCCACAAGGACATCACTCTTCTTGGCCCTGGAGGATGGCTGGTCAGTCAGAGACAGGTAAGATTCCTCAGGGGAAGAACAACCTAAGACAGGCACAGTAGCAGATGGGGCATCAGGAGAGTTAACATGTTGCTGTTGACACATGTGGCTTGAGCTTTGGGGGTAAAGCACTTGAGGCCGAGCCCAAGAGGCAAGACAAGATGGTCCCTGCCTCATGCAGTTAAGGCATGTCCTTCCTCGAATTTCTCACTGAAACGTAGTCACTCAATATCATTTGATTGGTTGGTCCAATCACCTGATGTCACCTAATTGGCTGATCCAAAATGTCACCAAGGTATCATAGATTCTGATTGGCTGACCCAAAAGGCTAATAAGCATGGTGCACAGGTGCAGAGATTGAGTTGAATTAGCAGGAACAGAGCTTGCATCTTGGAATAAAGTTGAGTTATGGGTAACCAGCTCCCAGAGTGGTGTGTCTACATAAGACTCAAGACTAGTGGGTTTGTTGCATGTAGGGTTTCAGTTCCTGGCCAGGAATGAGCCCCACACATGCCTAAAGCATATCCATAAAAATCCTAAATCTGAAAAGTATTTATAAAGCACATATCTAACAACTTTTACTGACAAAAACAAAATTTTGTGGTATTCTTTTCAAAGTAGATTTATATTATTGGGAAATATATTTATTTGGGATATATATATATATATATGTATATTTATATGAAGTATGTTAAACAAATTGCTTTGATTTAGTCAAATTTGTGGTACTGTTTTTACAGGAACAGGTTAAATGCTCAAAGGAACTAGAACCCAGAAAATATCTGAATATGGTTTAAATTACTGACTTTTAGGGGATATTTTTTCACTCTGTCCTTCAGTGACACACATAGAAGTGGACACTATTGCTATAGTACACCAGGAAATTTCAAGTCCTTGTTTGCTTGTTATGTCATATGCTTTTCCTTTGATTGGAATGCCTTCAACTTCTTCTTCCCTTATTAAAAACTGACTCAGCCAGAAGACTTCAGTTTCATCAGGCTAATAGAGCTCTTTATCCACCAGGCGGGTTGACACTCAGACTTTATATTCATGATTATTATTATTGCAGCAATAAAAATGATGGTAATGGTATGAAGTTGTTAAAAATAATGACCATGATCACTAACAATAGTTGAATGCCTACCATGTGCCTGGTAATGTTGTGAACCTAAATAAAAAAGTCATTGATCTTGTAAAATAACTATAATTATTAGCCTCAATTTACAGACAAGGAAATCAAGGCACAGACAATTTATTGAACCTCACTAGTGAGAGAACTAGTAAGTATAGAGCCAATATTTGAATCTAATTTGTCTTTGGAGCCCTGATTCAATCCATGATGATAGTCTGCTACTATACCTTATCATAACTAAATAAGCTCTATAGCAGCTCTCTATATGTCTTTCTTAAATAAAAGGTGAATTCTGAAAAGTAGGAAAGCATAGCATAATGCTCATCACTGAATTAATATTCAGTGAATGTATTCAATAAGTGAATATTGAGTAATAATTAATGGATGAATAGCAAGAATAATCATACCATTGTTTCTGGTTTATCACAGATTTATTTAAGTTAAAGGATATAATAAGGACAGAATTTGCTAAAGTGTACTTTCTTGAATTCTAAGAAATATTTTGGCATTATGTATCTTGTCATATTTGGAAATTGATAATACTTTCAACATTTTAAGAAATTCCTTGAAGAACTTGTTTTACAAAAATAAATTAGTTAACTGACTTACGTTGGTTCCTTCACTAGTATGTGGTATCTGAAGAGCTAGTGGGCCCCAGGGTCTGCCCTGGTATTTGTATAGAGATCTAAGTTTATAAGTTCCTAAACATCAAAGGAATATTTTTCTTGATCTCTTTGCTGAATTTATTATTTAAGTGATGATGTTTCACCCAATTCACCACATGGCTAATACATGACAAAGGCAAAAGGCATTTGAATTATTAGACAACGCAAAGAAGACATACTGCTATCATTGATAATACTATACGGTATCCTTCATAGAAAATGATAATTTTGAATTTTTCTTTTACTAAGATTAAGTAACTTTGTATATTTGATACTAATCTTTAGAATAGGTACAGGCAGCTACATAAAGTTATTCACATGAAGTACTAGGTATTGGTTTTCAAAATGAACATATAGCCTAAGTTTTCATAACAGAAAAAAGGAATACACCTGGCTGTATAAAAATGTAACTGTGTATACTATCTTCCAAGTGAAGAGTTACACTAGTATGATGAATGTGAAAATCACCTGCAAATTTTTACATCCTCAGTATAGTTCTTTCCCCGACAGATGCTAGGCTTAGCCATGAGTGATACTAGCCAAAAGAATATATACAGACTTCCTCCTCCAATAAGGCTTACAAAAGGAACTGGAAGTTCCTCCCAAGTTTCCCTCTCTTTCCATTACAAGGAGATCACATTCCAAATAAATCACTACCCTTTCATGATGAGATGACATTTGGAGATGATGGAAAGATAACATCATGGAATAGTGCCTCAGTTTACAGTCATAGATACAGACAAGCCCTACAAAAGAAACATAAACAGTTGCTGGTTTAATGCCACTCAAATTTTTGAGGATATTTGTCAGAATGCATTACAGAATAAAAGCTAAACAGTGAGTAAGAATCGGAAACAAAAAATGAAATTTAGATGTCCAAAGACTACAATGCTTCAAAAATATTAGAATTATTAGAGACAAAATATATAACTATGTATGAAAAGCATAAATAAATATGCCATCTTCAAATGTGGAAAGGAGGAAGTTGACAAAAGTTAGAAACAAGAAAAAAGGAAAATACAGTTGTAAAACAAGCAGTGGGAATGAGAGTGGATTAGAAACAGTTGAATAGAGAATTAGCACAGAGTTTTATTTGACAAAACTTATGTATAGAGGAATTTGTATTAATAAAATGAATTTAAGAGATAAACAGGACTGAATGAGACGTGGGTGTAGAGATTATTGAAAGAATGTATGTGAAGAAATAATGGCTCTCAGTTTTCTAAATGGATAAAAAGGATAAACTCACAAAGCAAGAAGCATGGTATACCTCAAGCAATAAAAATAAAGTATTAAAAGTTCCTTAGAGATATTATAGTAAGGCAACATAGCAATCAAGCCAAAAATCTTTTATTTTTCTCTACTAGGAGGTTGAACCTAGAGGCTTGCATGTACTATGCAAATGCTCCACCACTAAACCACATCTTCAGCACCATTTTTATTTTTTAATTTGAGACAGGCTCTTGCTAAATTACACAGCCTGACTCTGGCCTTGTACTCATCAACCTCCTACCTCATCTTCCCAAGGAAGTGGGATTACAAGTGTGTGCCATAGCACATGGGTGGTAAGAATCTTGAGAACAAGCAAACTACCCAGAAAAGAACAAATATAATGGTAGCAGAATTTTTTAAAGCAACAATAGGAGTCAGTGAACCATGAAGTAATATTTATAAGGCCTAAATAGTAAAGAATTGTTAATTGAAAATGGAGACTTATTCTATTTTACAAGAAGGTGAAATAATAACATCAATAGAGGCATACCACTAAGTGATTTACAGAAAAAGATATTAATTGTACTTTTACTTGTACTTCAGGAAATAGAAAAAAATCTGAGAACAGTTTAAGATGCTAGAATGTGAATGCACACACAAAAGGATGAATAAAAACTTAAATCTGAAAAAGTATATGAAAATTAGGTTGATTTGCAGAGTTTATTTGAACTCTGCAGAACAGTTAAAATATTATACATTATACGTATATTCTATGGGAAGGAAAATATCAGTGTTAATATCAGTAGAAATTAATATATGTATATGTGAGTATACATATGTTTTTGTTAGGTGTCATTAAGTTGGGTCTAACACACAATGACCTTGTGTACAACAGAATGAAACACTACCCAATTCTGTGCACATGATCTTTTTTATGTTTAAGCCCGTTGTTGCAGACACTGTGTCAATCAATTTAGTTAAAGGTCTTCCTTTTTCTGTTGACCTGCCACTCTCCCAAACATGATGTTTCTCTTGGGATTGGTCCTTCCTGACTACATGTCCAAAATACATAAGATACAGGCTAGCTCGCCTTGGAAGCAACCTGGTTGAACTTCTAGGACGGATCTGTTGGTTCTTTTGGCAGTCCATGGAGGATTCAATATTCATCTCCAGCACCATAATTCAAAATGATCAACTTTTCTCCTGTCTCCCTTAATCAATGTCCAGCTTTCACAACCATATGATGCACCTGAAAATACCATGGCATGAGTCAGGTGCACTTTCTCTTCAATGTCACATCTTTACTTTTCAAAACTTTAAAGAGGTCTTTTGCCACAGCTTTTCCCAATGTAATGAATTATTTGATTTCTTGACTGCTGCTTCCATAGGTGTTGACTGTAGAAACAAGTAAACCAAAATCTTGGAAAATCTCAATATATTCTCCATTTACAATGAAGCTGCTTACTGACTCAGTTGTAAGGATTTTTGTTTTGTTGATGCAGAGGAAGAATCCATACTGAAGACTATTTTTTGATCTTCATCAGTAAATGTTTCAAATCCTGTTCACTTTCAGCAAGCTGAGCTGTATCCTTTGCATAATAGAGGTTGTTAATGAGTCTTCCTCCAGTCATGATGCCACATTCTTCTTGATAATGTCCAGTTTCTTGGATTATTTGCTCAGTATGGAGGTTGAAGAGCTACAGTGAATGGATACAGCCCTGACACACAACCTTTAATTTAAACCAGCCAGTGTTTTCTTGTTTTGGTTGAGTGACTGCCTCCTGGTCCATGTACATATTCCTCATGAGTACAATTAAAGAACTCTGGTATTCCATTCTTTGCAGTGTTATCCATAATTTGTAATGATCCAGATAGTCAAATGTCTTTGCATAGTCAATAAAACATAGATAGACATCTCTTTGGTATTCTCTGCTTTTGGCTAATATCCATCTGACATCACAATGATGTCCTTGGTACCACACCCTCCTATGAATCTGGCTTTTAAATGATCTTTCACAAAATTTTACTTGTCTATGATAATAATGATATCATTCTATCATTTCCACATTTGGTCATATCCCCTTTATTGGGAATAAGCACAAATATGAATCTCTTCCAATCAGTTGGCCAGGCAGCTGTTTTCCAAATCACTTGGAATAAACAAGTTAGCATCTCCAGTTCTGCATCTGTTTGTTGAAACATCCTTATTCATATTCCATCCATTCCTGGAGCCTTGTGAATTGCCAATTCCTTCAAGGCAGCTTCCACTTTATCCTTCAGTATTATTGTTTCCTGATCATATGCAACCTCTTGATATGAATGGTCATCTATCAATTCTTTTTGGTATGATGAATCTGTGTTCCTTTTATCTTCTTTTGATGTTTCCTATGTTGTTTAATATTTTCCCTGTAGAATCTTTCACTATTGCCATTCAAGGCTTCAATTTTTTCTTCAATTCCTTAAGCTTGAGAAAAACAGAGGACATTCTTCCCTTTTGGTTTTCTATCTCTAGCTTTTTGCACATGTTATTTTAATATTTGATTTTGTCTTCTCAAGCTGCCCTTTGAAATCTTCTGTTTAGTTCCTTAACTTCATCATATCTTCCTTTAACTTTAGCTACTCAACATTCTTGGGGAAAGTTTCAGAGCCTCTTTTCACATGTAATTTGGTCTTTTCTTTTTTCCTGTCTTTTTAATAAATTTTTACTTTCCTCATGAATGATGTCTTTGATCTCATGGCACAACTTGTTTGGTCTTCTATCATTAGTGTCTAATGTATTAAACCTATTCTTGAAGTGTCTCTGAACTCAGATAGAATATACTCAAGACATACTCTCATACATTTGTTCTAATTTTCTTCAGTTACACCTGGCTTGCATACACTTGTTCTAATTTTCTTCTGTTTCAGTTTGAACCTGCATATGAGCAGTTTATGGTCTGATCCACAATCAGCACCTGGTCTTGCTCTGATTTTGGATGTTGAGGTTTTCCATTTTCTCTTTCCTCAAATGTAGTCAATTTCATTTTTGTGTGTTCCATCTGGTGAATTCCATGTATATATTTCCCATTTATGTTGGTGAAAGCATGTACTTGCAATGAAAAGGTTATTGGTCTGACAAAATTCGATCATGCGGTCTCCAGCATTGTTTCTGTCACCAAAGCTATATTTTCCAAGTACTAAGCCTTCATCTTATTTTCAACTTTTGTATTCCAGTCACCAGTAATTATCAGTACATACTGATTTTATGCAGACTGTAGGAGCTGATAAAAGTCTTTTCTATTTATCTATCTATCTACCTATCTAATCCTAATGAATAAAGTATATGAAAAAATAGGATTTCAAGGCAAATGGGGTTATGCTGAATTAAACTAGTGTACTTTAAAAATTCTAAAGAAGATATTAACAACTATACTACTCATATGTAGACTAAACTTCATTTGAAAAAGAGACTATCAGATAAAAAAATTCTAAAGAAGATATTAACAACTATACTACTCATATGTAGACTAAACTTCATTTGAAAAAGAGACTATCAGATTAAATGTTTTAAAAATTGTGGCTGGTATTGTTTTCAAAATCCATACCTAACATACAATAACAAGAAGTTATTGAAAATAAAAAGATAAAAAAGATGAAGTGGGCAAATCTTTACAAAGAAAAACAATACTTGGTTAACTATGCCAATGTTAGACCAAATTTAAGATATAAGGCAATACTTGGAGGAGTGTGAATTAGGTAAATACTAAAAGATTGATTCCTTGAAGGGCAAGAAAACATGTGAATACCTAATAAAGTTATATTTGTTTGCTTAGTAGGGTGGATAACTCATACTAAAGCTCAAGAAAATTTAGTTTCAATTTTCATTATTTAAATGAGAAATAATCCAAATATTTAAGAATATAGGATCCATAATATAAATGATCAAAGTATAGTCTAAATCAGTGAAGCAGTCGAAAACCTAAAAGTAGGAAGATTTAATATGTAATGACTGCAGAATGACAGGTCAGTGGAAACAGAATATGTAGGAGTATACATTGAAATAATGAAAAATAACTTTTTTTCACTAAAAAAACAGCAAAATGTAAAAATAAAAACACAAAATCCCTAGTAAGACATGTTAAAATAGTACTTTCATGCATATGTCAGATGAGTAGAAAGTTGGTACAAACTTATAGAAAGCATTTTGTCAGCATGAATCAATACACTACTCATTCAATAATATAGAGCGAAAATAACTTTCATGTCGTTAAAAAAGTGAAAAAATTGCTTTTGCTTTTTGCTTTCCTGGTGGTATCATCTAATTTGTTTATTTGTTTATTTATTTATTCATTCATTCATTTTAACTTTTTTATTTGTAACTTTTAATGTACAACTTAATGAGTCCCATGATATTTCCATACACGCGTTTCATTGTACCTTGCTCGATAATTTTCTCTTTACTCTCTAATGACTTTTCTCTCCCATCCCCATCCTTCCCACCAATGGTCTCCTTTCTACTTGTATGCCTTTTTTTTTTTTTTGAGTATATCTATCTATATATGTACATCCCAATTTTGCCATATGGGCAACATAAGTGATTTTTTTTTCCCATTACACTTTTTCTCTTGCCTCTTGCCCTTTGCTTTAGTCCATTACCTTTCCATACTTGAATTTTGTCTACTTTCACGATCTATATGTTTTAATAATTAATATATATTGAAGTCTAACATCTACATATGAGAGAAAACATGTGATGTTTATCTTTCTGGGTCTGGCTTAATGCACTTAAAATGATGATTTCCAGTTCCATCCATTTTCCAGCAAATGCCACAATTTTGTAATTCTTTATGGCTGAATAAAATTCCATGGTGTATATATACCACAATTTCTGTATCTTTGCTTTTAATTGCACTTTAACCAAAAGAGTGCTGAAATAGGGCAATCATTCAGTAAATCTGTTTACCCTCAATTATGACACGAGTAAAATATATTTTTAAGAATATCTGTGAACAAGAAACCATCTATAATGTCAAAAGAAAATCCAGATATAATACTTAATATAATGAGTGATCTAAATTTTCTAAAATCCTACCTTGTTTTATATGTCATATTGTTGTTGTTGTTAGGTGCTGTCGAGTCAGTATCTGACTCATATCCACCCTGCATACAAGCAAAGCACTATTGTCAGTGCTTCTCTGCTGTTCATAAGGTTTTCAATGGTGGATTGATTTTTGGAAGTGGGTTGCCGGGTCCATCTCCTAAGCCTACAGCACCTCGGTGTTCCCAGGTGGTTTCCCATCCAAGTACTAATCACCCCTGACCCAGCTTAGCTTCTGAGGTCTGATGGGATCAGATGCCACAGGGCTATGACTACAGGCATATATCATATAGAGATCCTATAACAACTAGCCCCAAATATTGAATGAGATCAATAACTTGTGAGAGGGGCTGTTCATATATAGTTGATTTTTCTTTATATTTTAAATTCTCTCCACTTATTACTTGTAAAGAAAAGTAAATTTCAAGTATGTTATATTCTTATGGCATTTGTCTCTGATCTTTTATTCAGTACCCACTTATTCAACACAGATCCTTATATATTGATAGGAAAGAAAATGCAGTTGAAGTGAAATACTTGAATTATACTGTATTACTTAACATTTAGTCCAAAACATGGCTACTTTCTATACTAAGTCATTCTTGGAGGAAAAAAAAAATCTTGCCACTCATGTCTCTAACAAATAAATTATTTCTTAACAATTTCAAGATGATTAAAGATTGTTCACTGTTTTCCATATAATCAGATCATCATCTGAAAATCATCATAGCCATCTGTTTCCAATCACAAGAGATATGAGCAGTAGTTAGTGAATATACGTTGAACACCTTAGGCTGTTAAAGAAAATACATTCGCCTATTTAGAAAACTTATTTCATTGACCTAAACACCATTTTATTTTTTATTAGTGTTGTATACCATATACTCTATCTCAATTGATTTGGGCTATGGTGAGTGTATTAATCTACAACTCCTACTTTTAAGCACCTTGTAGTAACAGAGGTTGTTTCTTTTTGTCACATCTCCAAACTGAATTTCTTCAGTCACATTTTTATTGGATGACCTGATATAGTAAAACAGTGCCTGTTCTAGACATTGCAATTCATGGTAAAGGAAAAAAGAATGAGTTGATAAATCAAAAGTTGAGGCATGTAGTTTCTGCTCACAAATCACCTTTAGTATTTCTGCCCACCTTTCATTTGTCACAGCAAATCCAAAGGCTTTTCTGAGTTCCACAGCAGCACTGGTGGGGAAGAAGTCTAATCCCTGGGAAGGTGTACACAAGCCACATAGCCAGCCATGATTTTGATGAAGTAGGGAAGTATTCTTCCCTAGAAAGAAGCAACCAATATTTTAATACAAAAGAGCACTTGAGTTCAAAATATAGTTGGATATATCCTATGGTTGTTTTTATTCTGTCTGATTTTAAAATATCTTTTAGGTAAAGAGCACATCTATCCAGCCAAATTCAAAGTGAACCCACTTGAGAGAACTGAAAGTTGGATCAGTTTCAGCTGAACCAGTCAGCAAAGTTTAGCTTCCTGATTTCAGAATCAAGTAGGTTTCCAACATGGATTAAACCATATTTTTTGATGTATACTGTAGTGAATATGTATGTAGAGATAGTCCCAAATTCAACAATTTAATTTTTTGTCACTTTTTTCCAGCAGAGGGGGCATTAAGGCATTTATTCAACAGATTATTGATAATCCAATGTACGCTGGGAATACAGTGGCATAACAAAAATTGAAGCTCATACATGGACTTTATATTGAGAGAGTTAGGTAAATCTGAAGTTATTGTTCTCAGGTGCCATCTAGTTGGGTCCAACACACAGCAACCCTCATAGGGTTTTCAATGGCTGTTTGTTTCAGGATTGCTTTTGAAGAGTGGATCCCCCATTTTTGCAATGCTGGGAACCAAACCTGGTTCATCAGAAAGTGCAGAGTAGCACTCTATCAACTGAGCCCAACCCCTGCCCAATGCTTAAGTAAATATATATATATCTTGTGATTAACATTTACTGAGCACTGTTGTCTCTAGTGACAGTCCTTTTTATTTCTGAATTTTGTTCTTTTACATGTGCTCCCTTTTATAAATTCATCATAGACTTTTCTAAGTGCTTTTATTTTTTCTATTCCATTCTTGTGATCCATAAAATAGATTATAGTAAAAATGATCAGGATAAAATTAATAAAACATTTTAACATAACACTTTCATGAATAGAGAAAATATTTGGCCCTAATTGACAAAACTATATTCATTGAAAAACCTTGTACAGCAGATTTAAGACTAGAATACACAGTACACAAAAAATACGTCAATTTGGTTTCATTGTATTGTCATGGTTAGTGAATTTGTTTTCCCATTCTTAATGACATTTTCATATAGAGAACAGGTAATGGAACAATTTTCTCACTGAAATGACCACTTTATCAATTTAATAATTTCTGTCTTTCCAGACTAATTTCATGTCACAATTATTAAGCAATTGTTTGACAAGCAACCAGATACTCTGATTATTTTCATTGCAACTGTCATATGATGGCATAAAAAATGAAAGAGAGCCATGAATGTTTAAACTGTCAGGGATAAATTCATGGTTGTGAATAGAAAGTCTTATAGACAGAAAATTTATTTTTTCTACTGTAGTTAAAAGGAATCAAATGGAGAACATTGAGGACAAATGGGATTGAGCAGAATAGAAGTGGAAACCTCAGGCCCTCTCTTGTATTGACATGCAATCAATCAGTAAATATGAAATTTCTGTAAGTAATATCTGAAACCTCTTTTTCTTTTATTTCTCCATTTATTTCTTATTGCCTCTTTCTCAATCTTTCTGTCAACATATACTTACGGCACCTATTGTATCTCGTTTCCTTCTTTTGGTTTGTGCTATCTCTTAAAATTAAATTATAGCATTTCCTTTTCTTTAAACTGAGAAAAGCAAAACCAGTTCTCTTTGAGTGGGCATATCAACTATCATTTCAGCCTATTATTATGAGAAAATCCCCTACCTGGCAGCTCATACTACCTACCAATTAATACAACAACACTAGAAATATAAGTCAATATAAATTAATATAGTGGAAGAATGTTGATCTGCTAAAACAAGCAATTGTCTTGTATATGTATCAACATTCATGGTCATCTAAACTTACAAGAGAGGAAATTGAACCAAAAGAAAGTACCCAATAATTTATGTAAGCATTTTGGAAATCTAATTTCTTTAAATCACCATTGATATATTTCACTCAAAATTATTTTTTCCACTGCAGTTTGAAGAAAATTATTTTCCCTTGTGCAACCTATTGTGATTTTTTTCCCACTTAGCAATCTTACTTCATTAATAAGGACACAGGTTTTAAACAGAAACAGTTTCAGAAAGCTACATCCCCTACACACCCACAGTGTTGTTACTACTTTCTCTTCTTAGGTGCCATTCAGTCAGATCCTACCCATAGCGACCCTCCATAAAACAGATGAAACACTCCCTGACACTGTGCCATGCCCTGCACTATTATTATCTGCTACTCATAGGGTTTTCAATGGTTGATTGTTTTATTGGGAATAGGCTGCCAGGTCAATCTCCCAAACCTACAATGTCTAGTATTCCCAGGCAGTCTCCCATCTGAGTACTAACCAGGCCCAAACCTGCTTAGCTTCCCGGATCTGAAGAGATTGGACTCTTGGGTCCTATGGTTGTAGGCATTGTTACTGCTTCTTTTCCTTTTTGTTAGGCGCCATGAAGTCAGTGTCTGACTGATAGTGACCCTACTTACAACAAGGGAAACAGTATTATTAGAGCTTCACTGATTTTCATAGGATTTTCAATGGCTGCTTGCTTTTTGGGAGTGGATTGCCATGTCCTTCTGAGATCTGACAGAAGCAGATGCCACTGTGGTATCGCTGCAGGTTTGTTACTGCTAGTGGCTATTAAATCAAGTTAGCTAGTTTGTATTAAATAAAATTACTTCATTCCCTGAACTCAGTTTAAATATGTTTACAAAGGTAGTACATTACTCCATTTATATTCCCTATTGGCCTCAGTGTGTATTTTCCATGTCCTTTAATCTCTTTCATGCTTTTCTCATTCCCTATACAATATGCAATATTCAAGGGAGAAGGATGTGGCAGTCTACTCCTGAAAACAATCCCCCTCAAAAAAATATCATCCTCTGAAAACCCTGTGAAGGTCACTATGAGTCAGACCCCACTCGAGGGAACCTAATAACAATGACAATACAGTAAGCAGCTTCTTATCAGCTCTCAATATTTGAATATACACTAGTTAATAAAATGATTCTCTCAAATCTAATATTTTTTCCTCAAAGTATGATTGAAGAAAATGTTGAACTCTGAGTTGTCTTATATATGAAGAAATCAATTACAGTAGTAATAGACATTTTCATTATAATGTTTCATTAATATCACTATTCTTTTTCATTTTCTTTTTGTGTGAGATTGGAGATAAAACCCAGGATCTCACACATGCTTTGCAAGCTCTTTATCAGTAAGCTGCATGTCCAGCACTTTTTTCACTTTTTATTTTGAGTCAGTGTCTCACTAAGTTACTCAGGCTCCTCTGGTCTTGGATTTGCAATCCTCCTGCCTCTACCTCCTGAATAGCTGGGATTACAGGTATGAGCCACTGTTGTTGTTGTTGTTGTTAGGTGCCATTGAGTTGGTATCAGACTCATAGCGACCCTCATAGGGTTTTCAATGGCTGACTGTTTTGGGATTGCCTTGGGAGTGGATTGCCTGCCTTGGGAGAGGATTGCCAGGCCCTTCTCCCATTTTGGGGCACTGGGAATTGAACTTGGGACCTCAGAGACTGCAGCGCAGCGCTCTACCAACTAAGCTAAATCCCAGCCCTATGAGCCACTATGCCCGGCTTATTCTGTTTCTTCATGTGCTCATTGATAAGGTATCAGAAATAATCTAAGACAGATTCCAGTATTTTTTTTCTTTCCCTTTGGAAGGTAAAATGTTTATTTTCCCTTATTATGTTCAATAGTTTAATTCCTTTCCAAAAAGAAGCAAATTTCTTTCTAAATCCTTTGTAGTTTTTTACTCTGTCTTACTTTGGAATAAAATCTCATGAATGGAGAGCTAATATATCAAGACATTTAAATAATTCTAAGTCAGGAATAAAGTTACTGAGTGCCATCATAAGTTAAGTTCTTGGCATATATGACTTCATTGAATCCTCAGAAAAAATTCCTGTATGGTTTTTCTCTGCATTTTAATGAAGAAATGCATAAAAATTCAAAAACCATTTCTAAGATATTAGAACATAATATTCTTGTATACTCAGCATCAGTGTGAACACAGATTGTATTATTTGACTTTGAACCCCTTATGTTGTTTATAAATAAAGTGTGTTGAGAGCTGAGGTGCAGTTCAGTGGTAGAGTACTTGCCTAGCATGCTGAAAACCGCAGGTCCAAATCCCAGCACCATTAAATAAATAAATAAATAAATAAATAACTGGGTTTATAGCAGAGCTCTGGTAAAGGAGAAATTCATTTCTAGCATTTATCTTCCTGGCTTTAGAGTGATAGTTTACTTCCATGGAACTGTCTTATTTCCAAAGAAATCCTCCACTCAGTTAATCAAGAATTATATCTAGAGCATCTGATATACAGATATACTTAGGATAATTAAATCAACAAGGCAGACGTCCCTGCCCCTAGTGAGCTTCCATTGTATTGGATACAACATGTTAAATAACATACAAGTATGAGATGTGAACAAAAAATACAGTGAATATTTAAAGAGCAAAATTATTACAGTAAAAGTGGTATTGCCATTAATCCTCCTCAAAATGCTCCTCCTGGCTTAGAACACACTTATCTCATCATTCTTGCCACTTTCAGAAGAAGTTTTGAAAGTCCTCTTTCCTAAGTAAATTTTTTTTAAATTTAAACATTTACCATTTTTAATCACACCTTATAATTTACCTGTAGATAATTGTCGTGAATAAGGTAACATAGTGATGCTATTAGAGCATATATCAGTGGGGCTGGAATTAGTACAGAGGCTGAGGATGCAAGTGAGACTATTTGTGCATGGACAAGTAGGCAGAGTTCAGGTGCTGCAAGGTCATCCCTGATTTTAAAAATCAAATGATGACCTAAGATGATCTCACTGGAAATATAGGTGAATTGTTTTGACAGACATTGGAAAAGCAAAATTAATGGAATGTAAAATTGGTGAAAAATGAAGACAATATATGGGGTGATTTTAAGAAATATGTCTAACTTAGGTTATATTGCCATATAATAGTCTTTCTGACTTAGTAATGGCAACTGAAATAAATGATTTCAGTTGTTTATGTGAAAGTACCAGGATGTACGTTGGCAATGGCAATTCTGATGTGTTGTCATCAGTGCTTGGGGCTGTGTAGTTGCAATAACTGAAACCAATGGTCATTGCCTCTCACTATGTAGAAAAGCCATTTGTTTGGGGAGGCAAAAAGATCAAGGCTAAGTTTCTTTTATGGTCTAAGAATCCTTTGCCTGTCTATCACTGGCCTTTCACATGTTCATGCTGTGCTGTTTTGTATCTAAACTACCTATTTTCTTGAGTGCAATTGTTGAATTCCCTTTCCCTCCTCACACACAGTATTCAAGTGACTAGTATTATCTCTTCTGAAACTTTGAGGCACCTACTGTTCATAAAGCCTTCTGCCACTGCTAGTTGCCAAACAGTATCAGGATAAGTAGCTAATAGGAAAAATATTCATATTATGCACCAAGAAGATAAGTGCTGCTTAAAGTGGTACTAACAGACTCATTAAAATATGTGAGAATTGCATATTTTCCTTGGATTTAGTCTTCCTGAAGAATAAAAACTTCAGGCCTCATAGAATTTCATTGCTATGATATTTTTTATCCTGGAATGGAGAGACTGAAGGAGAGAGAGAGAGAGAGAGAGAGAGAGAGAGAGAGAGAGAGAGAGAGGGAGGAGAAGGAGGAGGAGGAAGAAGAAGAAGAAGGAGGAGGAGAAGGAGAAGAAGGAGAAGAAGAAGAGGAGGAGGAGAAGGCGGAGAAGGAGGAGGAGGGGGAGGGGGAGGAGGGGGAGATGGCAGTGGTGGCGAAGGCAGCAGCAGCTCAATACATTATTTCCTTGGATAAACAAATTTTTATTTTCAAGGAGAAGGTTAGAGCTTTCTCAATTGCAAAATACAAGATGAATAAAGCAGAAGCACCTGTTGGAAAAGAGATGATGATTACATTCTCAGCATGCTTGATATCACTTTCTTACATCCTCTTGATGGCAACAAATTTATATAGAAGTAATTAAGGTTGGAGTGGGATATTTGGGTAATCTTGATAAACTATTTCTCAGTGATGCTACTTGTTTATAATTAAGTGCACAAACTTATAACAATCCATGTTTTCTAAAGTGGGTTGCTCTAAATGGAAGTAAACTGAGACCTCAAATGATAATAAACTAGAGACAGACTAAGATTTCTCTCCCCACTATCCTCTGATATTTTTAAATATGAATATGATATAATAGGATATGTTTATTATTCAATAACTGTCTTTTGTAGAATGTTCTAGAGAGACCATAAAATTGTTTATTATTTAATGAGAAAACTTATATTTATAAGTTGACATATTTAATAGATTGGAATATTTTTATTTATCTACCCATCTATCCAAAGTTAGTATATTCATGCTGTTACTAGAATACCTTATTTTGTTTGCGTTCCCCTTTGAGAAAAATTCTGTAATGTATAGAAAGGGTTTTTTCAGTGTTTTAAGAGGCATGATCAATTGAGAAATTTTTATTGGTGACTGAACTCCTAGTTCTTTTCAAAAGATTTCCTATTGTTAGCTCAAGCATGACAAATGAAGGAGAAATTACTTTTTTTCTGCTGGAAGTGTCTAACACACTGTGATTGTTTAATTCCTACTTTAATAAGGAAAGAATTTTATATATGCTTATGCCAATTCATTAAGTAAAATAATTTATAAAATAAATTTTAATTGTAAATATCATTTTTTTTCCTTAATAGGAAACTTTGAAATAGATTTGATCTTCTTTCTCTGGTCTTACCAACTTTCCTTCCAGTTCCTGCTTCAGTAGTAAAATGTTATATCTTAGGATCCAAATTTTAATATCATAAGAACATAAGTACTGTAAACTTTTGTAAATTAGAAAAATATATTATACAAAATCTCAATTCATAGAATCAATAAAGAAAAGAACTTCTTTAGTTGACAAGTAGGCAGTGCAGTTGGAGCTTTGTCATTTCAGTCACATTATCTGGCAGATTCTTGGTCTCCATTCTTTGCACCTGAGACATCTTAAAAGAATCCCTAGAGTGCTTCTATGAACAATTTGAAAACCATAGACGAGTAGAAAAAAGTATCAAAATCATTGAAACTGGAAGTAAAAAGATCAAGTACTTGACTAAACTTGACCATTAGTTTGCTATTTGACACTTAGCATCTTTTAATTGCCATTGATCTCAAGGATTAAACTGGATTATTCCCCAATTTATATATACTTCTTGAATTCACAAAAAAGTATGCCTGCACAAGGTTTATAAGTCAACTACAAGTGAAAATTATCTAATCATTAGATTCCAATTAGTTTTTTGTTTTGAAAAATATAGAAAATAATTATAGTCTCCATTTAGTCCAATATAGATCAACGGAAATTTTATCATATATGCACACTAATAATCAGTTATTATTACCAATATTATAAATATATATAGAAAATTAGATGGATCATTTCATTTCATCTTTATGATAGGCCTGAGTAAAGACACATTTCTAATTACCATTATAGAAATGGGGAAATTAAATCTCAGAGAATTTAAATAATTTGTCCGAAATTAGTTACAGACACAGTTGGTATTTGAATCCAGACTTGTTTGTTACTCTTAGCTAATTATTTTGCTATCAATATGATAACTTTTCCTAAGCAAATATTAAGAAAAAAAGTTTGCCTTAATTTCACATAGTAAGCTACAGTGAATCTAGGAATTATGCACATACTATATAAAATTCGAATGGAATTAAACGCTTCAGGTGTTTCCATTAAAAAATTCCTGAAGAATTTTACAGAAGGCATTTGCCTTCAGGAGATTCAAGTTCTAGTTCTAATTCCACCACTGATTATTTGTATAATTTCAGATAATTTACTTAACTTTGCTCAGTCTCAATGCCTTCATTTATGAACTAAGTATGGTTTTGGGGGATATCTACAAACATATTTCAAGTTATCAAATTATAAGGTCTCTGGAAGTGCTTATTGGTTAGTTTATACTAAAAAGTAAGAGAAAGAATCTAGGTAGTGAAATTCCTTATTGTATGATTGATCATTATTATAATATATATGTGTATGTATATGTATGATGTTGTTGTTGTTGTTGTTGTTAGGTGTTGTCGCGTTGGTATCTGACTCATAGTGACCCTCATAGGGTTTTCAATGGCTGACTGTTTTGGGATTGCCTTGGGAGTGGATTGCCAGGTCTTTCTCCCATTCCGGAGGGCTGGGAATTGAACTCGGGACCTCAGAGTCTGCAGCACAGCACTCTACCAACTGAGCTAAATCCCAGTCCCATATGTATGCATATATAATATTATTTTGTTGTTAAGTGCCATCAAGTCAGGTCCAACTCATAGTGACCCTCATAGAGTTTTCAAGGGCTGTTTTAAGGTTGTTTTTGGGAGTAGACTGCCACATCCACCTCCCATTTTTTGCAGTGCTGGGGATCAAACCTGGGTCCTAAGAAAATTCAGAGCAGCACTCTACTAACTGAGATAAGCCCCATCCCATACTATATTATATATTATCATAAAATAATTTTATAACGTTTATTTTTAAAAAGTATAGTATGACCTCCCACGTCCTTGAAAGAAAATAGCTAAAGTTGAATCTATATAAAACTTTACTAATTATCAAAAATAATTGAATCATTTAAGATCTGCCATCTTAGAACCATTATTTGCAGTAATTTTACTTATGTAGCTATTAGAAAGTAAATTTCCATTTTAGCACTTGCTATATTTTAGATAGCCTGCAGCCATAGCCCTGTGGCATCCCATCCCATCAGATCTTGGAAGCTAAGCAGGGATGGGCCTTGTTAGTACTTGGATGGGAGAGCACCTGGGAATACCAGATACTATAGGCTTGGGAGAAGGACTGGGCAGCCCCCTCCCAAAAATCAATCTGCCATTGAAAACCCTATGAATAGCAAAGAAGCTCTGACAATAGTGTTTCACCTGTTGTATATAGGGGTGCTATGAGTCAGATACCGACTCCACGGCACCTAACAACAACATATTTTGGATATTAAATGTCCCTCAAAAGTCCATACGTTCAAAGCTTGGTCCCCAGTGGCACTAGTAGGAGGTAGTGGAATTTTAGAAAGAGGGGCATAGTAGAAGGCCTCAGGCCATTGAGGGCATGCCCTCCAAGTGGACTGGGGGACCCTACCCATTTCCTCTTTTGCTTCCTGGTTTCTAACTTGAGCACTTTGTTCTACTACATACTCCTGTTATGTTGGGCCATCCTTAGCAGATGTCGAAAGCAAAGGGGCCACTGATCTTGGACTAGAACCTCAAGAATTATGACCTGAAATAAATGTGTTCTCTTTATAAATTAATTGCTTCAGGTATTTCACTATAGTGATGGAAAGCTGGCCATCTGAATTAGTACAATCATTTTTGTAATACTATATAGTGCTTTGTTTGAAGGATTATAGAATGAACATCATAAGAAACTAAGATATCAAAATGCCATCCTATTCAGAAGACATCTGCAGCCATAGCACCCTGACATCCCATCCTACTTGATCTTGGAAGTTAAGCTGAGTTGGCAGCATTAGTCCTTGAATGGGAGACTGCGTGGGAATACCAGATGCTGCTGGCTAGGGATAAGGATCTGGTAATCCACACCCAAAACAATCTGCCATTGGAAACCCTATGAATAGCAGAGAAGCTCTGACAATAGTTGCTGGCATGGTAGAGTGTTGGGGAGTGTTTTGTTCTGTTGTATGTGGGGTTGTTATGAATTGGACCTGGTTTGACAGCACCTAACAAGAATATTCAGAAGACATCTTCTGAAAATTTGGATCCATCCATCCCTTTTTTCCTTAAATGGAGATGTATAGAACTTTATATGCCATCGTGTATAACAGAGTCTTATCACGAACATATTTGAAATTTTAGTGTAATTGAAGAGCTCAGAACTAGATTTTAAAAGTGTCTCTGTGGAGAATGAGTTGAAATCCAAAATATTGTAATCCTAACTATGGGGCATGTTCATTTTTAACTTGATTTTTAACATGTTTTATAAAATGTTCCAATATAAATCCAATAAAATTATGCATAAGTAAATAGAAATAAAATAGCTGCTCAAAAATCTCACATGGTTCATGATCATATCATTCCTTAGTCAGGCTGTGGACTGGAATATCTTTCTTATGGTAAAAAAAAATGTCAATTGCATCAAGCACATGAAAGTGGATAGGCTACAAAAGAGAAGTTTCCAGATCAAATTCTAAGTACTTCTCAGCCTATTAAGACTTTCAACCATTCTTGAGATCATATAGTAAGCTCTCTGCTTGTTTTCACCAGGTTTCGTGTAGTCAGTTTTTCAAGAATCATAACTTCAGTTTACTCCCACTCCCTCATTCCTGTAGGAAAAGGCATCTTTCTCTTTGTATTAGAAACTACAGCATTGTAGTTCCTTAAAGGTGAAGATAGTCTTCTCCACTGACTCCAAATATAGGAGAGGATTATCTAGAAGGGATTTACTAGACATTCTCAAATACCTCTTTTCTAGTGCAGCAAGAAATATTTTTGTTTAACATAGCATAAAACTGAGGAAAACATGAATGTTACAACTTTTAGGTTCTGTCCTATACTCACTGGTAGCATTGGATATGATGACATAACCAGGATTTCTGAATTTCCATCTGTGAAAAAGAATCCAGACATACTTTAAACACATAATAAGTCCTGGGTATCTGAAACCAAATGTTGAAATTGGTCCTTTGTCTCATTTAAAGTGCTGAATGAACAGTATGAAAATGCAAAATAATCAATAGAGTGGAAGAGTACTGTAAACTGAAAACTTGTCTCAGATGCTATAATGACAGCTGGAGAAGTTTAGATAAGGAACAATGAAATGTCAGAATTCTTGTTTTAGGGGAGTATAGTCCGCTGGCATATGCTTCTGTTGAAACTGTGGGAAACTCTGCCTAATCCAATTGTTGAAACGGGCTGGCTGAACAAAATGCATAATGTACTTCATACTATGATGTAGAATACATTTCTATTTAAAACCGAAGGACAGCATAGAAATGTTACGTTACATATATATTCAGTTTCTCTCTAGTTTAGAAAATTAGAGAACTATCTAGCACTCAAAGCAAAAAGCAATTTTTGAAAATGTATGCAGGTCTATTTTAATGCTATGAGAGAGTAACACTTAAAAATTTTTTAAACCCAAACAATTCTACTTACACTATGTGAAAATCTTCTTGCAATGCTACTTTTATTGAAGTGATTCAAAGGCAGATATGGATGAGTGCTACTACACTGCCACCTGGTGATTAGGCAGGTAACAGATTTAAGTAAAAATGGCTAACAAATGTCAGGGTTTGTTAATGAGTATTTAATATAAAGAATTTCTTTACTTATATTCACATTTGCTAATAACACAAAGATGCTTTGTATCACACTTTATATTATCAAAGAGCATGATCTTGGTAAATTTTAAAGTGATTTCTATCAAAATGTGTGTGTTCTCTATTTTATAGCTACTTGTATCTAAAGCCTTTCATTATTTTAGTTTCTGTAAAGTAAATGAGCAAACCCTTTCAAGAGGTTTCAGAGTTAGTGACCTATCCCTGGAAATGGGAGGAAAAAAGAGTGACATGACCTAAATTTCTTCTATTTCAAATGGTCCATTTTATGTTCCCAATCTTGACTTGCACTGTCAAACTACTCATTCAATTTAGAGTTACTCATTGATTTTACAGTACTGCCTTTTCCTTTTAAAAAATGATTTGGCCTAGAAAAGAATAGCTCCAGCAATTTAAAGTTGGATATCAAAGGCAGCAAATGCAAAAAAGTAGGGAACCAAATATCTGAACATTTCATGATGTTGTATGTTTTATGTCATCTTTTTTATACTGGTGAGAATTATAAGTCATTTTAGCAAGTAAATATAGGTGTGTTTGGATTACAAAATTGCTAGGCAACTAATTTGGGGGACAAATTTGTTTATATAGTACAGGTGTATTTTCATGTATTTCCCTGTTGGTTTTTTTTTTTTTTTTTCAGTGTTTATAGTGACTAACCTACAGGAGAACAAGGAAGAATGAAGAACAGAGCAACTCTGGGAGAACTAATGTAGCAGAGCCGTGCTACCTACAGTGACTCAACTCCTTCTCAACAGAACAAAAATAACTGAATTTAAGAGCTACCAAAAGGCAAGAGTTCTTGCTGGTGCTTTATATACATATCATATTCTTAGTGAATATAATAAATTATGAGACAGTAATTAGCCGCTTATGTATATTTCCACATGATTTAGAACATCTTCTTTTCAGACTACTATTCAAAATATGCTACCTACTAAGCTTTTTGTTAGAGGCTAAGTTAATCATCTACATATAACAACTTTCATGTATGCACGATCCAAAAAATCTATATTGCTTGTTAGGCTCCAACAGTTATAAATGCAGGCATAACAAATAGGTGTGTGATCCATATGCCATTTGTAGTATGGCTGTATCTATAACAGCATCAGCACATGATTTTGGTTACTGACTGACTAGTGGAAAGACTTGCTGTTAAAACCATGTATCCCAAAAGGACATAAAATGCAGGAGGCAAATAGTAATAATAATCCCTCATAGGAATGGAATGTCGAGTGGGGAGTTATGACATCTGCAGGTTGTACTTGTATCCTGAAAAATATTTCCTATTCACCCAATTTTGTCCAGAGATAATTTTATCTCCTGTGTTCCCATATCAGCATATAAGTTTACTGACTTTACTAGGATAATGGTCAAAGTTGGAAAGCTAATTTATTTGACCAGAGATTTATTCACTCCAAAGGGGAAAAAGACAAAATATTATGAAAGAGCTCAAAGAAAGAGTATTAGATAAAATATTTAGTGAAAAGAATATTTTTCTTTCTTTTTTTTCCCCCCAGTACTGGGGGTTGAACCCACGGCCTTGTGCTTGCATGCTCTGCAAGTGCTGGACCACTGAGCTGCACCCCCAGCCCATTTTTTTACTTTTTGAGACAGGGTCTTGCTAAATTACGCAGACTGCCTCTGGTCTCGAACTTGCGATCCTCCCGCCTCTGCCTCCCAAGCCGCTAGGATTACAGGTGTGCGCCACCACGCCCAGCAAGAATATTTTTCTTATACCAGGCAATCACATTTAAAATTGCCTGGGCAGTTCTTTTAATTGCTTTATAGAAGGACAATGACAAGAGAGATGAACTATTTATGTTCTCCTCAAACTAGGGCATGTCTGCTTCCTGTGTTTCTCCCCCAGGCCCATATTCACAAACCTCAACCAAGAGTTGAATTTTGGTTGAACAATTTTAGAAGCACTGACTAAGTGACAAAAAGGTTGGAAAGGAGTACAGAGAAGAACCCTGCTATGTTCCTCTCTGCATTATAAACAGCCACCGAAAGTGCCCATCAGATAGTATGCACAGATAAATCTTGGTTTGACTGAGACTTCTAAAAAGGCAACACAAAAAAGCAGAGCTTTTCAGTTTGGAAATATGAGGGCTGTAAGACTGACTCATTTCTGTAAAATCACACAGAGTGATCTCAGAATCTTCCATAGCATGATGGCTATGAGCAGAGTGTATAATAGCTTACAAAGCACTTTCATGTTCTTTATCTTCTTTTCCCACCAATACTGAAAAGGAAGTAGTATTCTCACCATAGAATAGATTTGAGGAAACAAGATCGTGGGAGATGTCATGACTCATATTAAAATCAATGTTTTCTCAAACACATGGCAACTGCCAGAGTGGAGGTTTTTTAAACAACAAATAAAATAAGTCCTCCTTTACCCTCCATGATTTGAACTTACCACACATTAGACTTCTCAATGGAGTAATAGAGCTTGACATCTGGATACCAATTTTCTCCCTTCCAGTTAATTTACCCCCTTTGTAGAGACCAAACTGCATTTTACCACCATATACATTTTTAGTTCTCTATTAGAATTACAGAGATTAAATCTAAATTTGGCATGTCATTGCCATTAGGTGCCATTGATTCAAGTCTGACTCACAGCGACTCTCATTGGGTTTTCAATGGCTGATTGTTTCAGGATTTCTTCCAAAGTGAATTGCCAGGTCCTTCTCCCATTTTTGTGTTGCTAGGGATTGATCCTAGAGCCTCAAAGAGTACAGAGCAGCACTCTATCAACTGAGCTAATCCTCATCGAGTTTAAATTTGGCATAGTTAATTAAAATGTAATGTTTTACAAGTGGAAAGACCCTAGTAAAATGAAAAACAAATTTTTTAAAAAAATAAAAATTCTTAAATAAGATAGAATAAAAAGAAGAGACTATAATACAGTTACATTCATTTTCAATTGCTCTTCACTTTTGATATTCTAATTCTCTACTCTTAAATGTATGATTTCTCATGTTTTACTTCAGTGAGCAGTGTCTAGCTTTTAAGTGGCTTGCTTTTTTTTTTCATTGTATAAGACCCCAGGTGTTCCCTGCCTTCCTTCTACTAAATAACCATCATGTGGAGGATAGCTTAGTGGGTATTGTAATAACTCATATTATGGAGTGAACTGTTACATTCTAAAGATCATTACCATAATGACGACTCCTACAGAGTCATATTAATAAGTAAAAGCTACACCTGTGCTAGAAGAGGTGCCCAAAATGAGTATTTTTATGGCAGAATTCACCATCTGACTTTTGCAGTGTACCTAAATTCACAAATCAAACAAGACATTTAAAAATTACATTCAACAAGAAGATGAATTAATAATAGAACATTATACATGCAGAGCAAAAGGCACCACTCCTATCATAGCACATTTTTTCCTATCCATAGCTACTATTTCCTAACTTGGCTTATATTACTTTTAAGCTAACAAAAATGTTAAAATTTTTCAGCCAAAAATTATATTTTTCTAAAATATATATTCTTCATAATTTTGTATACAAGTATATTCTGCAAAATATAAAATAGACATTTATAATGCTATATTCAAAATTTTTGAAGGTCAGATATAAATAAAAGCTCAAAGAATTTCTCTCAAAAAGTTTTATATGTCCTTTACAATTAAAAAAAAGTATTGATCTATGGATCACAGTTTGGTTACCAAGTTTTTCAGTCATCCCTGATTTTATAATATCCCTTGGATCAGAGTCACTGAAGAAATCCATGGCCTAATATTAGGAATGGAGAATAAATTCAGGAATAGTTTAGAGATGTAGAGTGCCTATTACCAGACAAATATATTCATGGGAATTGGTTTCTAGGAATTTGCAAAACAAAAGAACAAAGTTAAAAGAGAGGTAAATTAATTAAAATACATCACTTAAGGAATTGTCATCAAGCATTAAAATTTTTGTCTTTGTATGACCAAACTTAGTAGGAAGGTTTGGTACCTGTCAGCATGTTAAAGGACATTAAAAGGTAATAATGATGAAGTAAATTGAGGAAGACTGGCCATTGTAAATATAGAAATTACAACCCTAGGGAAAGCTTTTTTAAAGTGGAGGAAATTCAGTATTTAAAAGAAGAATGATTATCTTGGGAGAATAGGGTTATAAGTTTCATCACTTAAAGGAAACTGAAGTTTAACTGAAATATACCACTTTACTGAATTAAGAATTTGGAGCTCTGCAATAAAGGTTGCTACCACGGAACTAGAAACTTCAAAATCCATATATAAATCCCTTCGAAATATCTGGATAATCACAGAAATATGTCTTGACACAGAAGAATTCAAGATATACAGGGAAAAGCTAACCAGATGCCTGAAATAGTTGAAAGAAGAGAAGAGTTTCAACTGATGACAACCATAGTGGAATTTGGCATTAAGCCAAGACAATTGCTTGGTAAAACAAAAATCTATGCTCGTCAGGGGAAAACATTAGACAGCAGAATCCATGTTCTCTACAATATTATAAACATAATTTTCAATTAAAAAGCAAAAATTGCTAAATATGCAAAGGAATATGATCTAAACTTCTAACTCTATATCTATACTGCCAGAGACTTGGCAGATATATTCCTCATGTTTACCAGGGTATGTGTGTGTGCAATAATCCTTGCATTGTTTTTAGACAGTGCCTATTCATATGTGGGATATACAGTCACCAAAAAAGAAAGATATATGTATGTGGACATATATCAGTACATACGATAAAGTAGGCACTGGGGTTTATCTCAATTGGTAATGTGCTGCTTTGTGTACTCTGACACCCTGGGTTTGATCCACGAAAAATGAAAGGACCTGGAATCCCATTCCTGAAACAATCAGCCATTGAAAACCCTATGAATAGCAGAGAAGCACTGACATAGTTCTGGGCGTGGCACAGTGTTGGACAGTGTTTCATTCTGTTGTACATAGGAACACTATGAGTCTGACTTGTTTCAATAGTACCTAAACTAACAATAAAGTAAAAAACAGGGTGTAAAACAATATATACAAAATATAATATGTAATTTAACATAATAGGAGTATATTCACTGAATGTTTTAGGATACATAATATTTTCTAGACAGTCACACTAGAAAAGAATTTTGGGATTAACAGATTTTGGAAGAGGAAGTAGGAGTTTTGTTTTTAATTTTGTTTATTTCATTTGCATCTTAAATGTATGGGTAATTATTTCTATATTAAAAAATTTTAAACCTATTGATACATTTGTAGAAATTTATACGATATGTTATGGTAATTGAATACATGTATCTAATGCATAATAATTAAATCAGGGTAATAAGGCTGTGTCTTCAAAATTAATCTTTTTTCTGCATTGGGAAACTTATAATCTTCTAGTCATCTTGAAACATATACATTGTTTTAATCAATAGCTACCCTTCTGTGCTATAGAAAAAACAGAACTAATTCTTACTCTGTGTTCTAGTGCCGCTTCTTGCCCTTCTTAACATCTCTCCTCCCCTCCACACTGCACTTCCCGGTGTCTTGGGACCACTATTCTATTCCCTTCTTCTACAAGATTCATTTATTAATTTCCATGAATGGGTGAAATGTACTATTTTTCATTCTTTGTTTGGCTTATTTCATATACTATAATGCCCCATTTCTATCTTACTGCAAATGATAGGATTTTTTTCATAATGGCTGAATAATATTCCATTCCACATCTTCTTTTCTTCTTTATCCAACATCCACTGGTGGATAATTGAATTGGTTAAATATTTTAGCTATTGTGAATATTTTTATGACACACATGAGGGTGCAAATATGTTTCTGGTATAATGTTTTCATCTCCTTTGAGTATTTATCTAGTAGTGGAATTTCCAGATAACGTGGTAGCTCTACATTTACATTTTTGGATCTACATACTGTTTTCAATAGTGGTTGTACTAAGTTACATTCCTATTGGCACTGTGTGAGAAATCCCCTTTGCTCCCATCCTTGTAGCATTTATTTTTTGTTTTTTTTTTTATGATATCCACTCTAACTGGAATGGGATGATATCTCACTGTGATTTTGACTTGCACTTCCTTATGATGAGTGAGATTGAACATTATTTCATGTACTTGTTGGCCGTTTGTCTTCTTTTCAGAAGTGTCTGTTTAGTTTTTTAGTCCATTTTTAAATATTTAATTACTATACTTTTTGGTGTTCAGCTGGATATTAGTCCCTTGTCAGATGAAGGATTTGCAAATACTTTCTCCTGTTCTGTAAGTTATCTCTTAATTGTTTTGATTATTTCCTTTGCTGCTCAGAAGCATCTTAGTTTGATTTGTATCCCATCTGTTTTTTACTTTTGTTGCCTGTGCTTTTGTGGTCCTATTTATAAAAATCATTGCCTTCACCTATATCTTGAAGTGTTTCCCCTATGTTTTCTCATAGTAATTTCAAAATTTCAGGCTTAACATACATATCTTTGATCCATTTGGGATTGAATTTTTTGTACAATGAGGGAAATAGATCGAGTTTCATTCTTGTGCATATATATGTTCAGTTTTCCTAGAATCACTTAATGAAGAGACTGTCTTTTCTTCAGTGCATATTCTTGGTGCCTTTGAGGAATCTCAGTTGACTGTATAAACATGGATTAATTGTATGGGTTCTCTATTGTATACCACCAATCAGTCTATGTATCTGTTTTTGTGTGAGTACCATTGCTGTTTTGGTAGCTTTTGTAGTGTGCTTTGAAGATGAGTATTATGAAGTCTCCAGGTTTTTTATTTTTTTTCCCTGCAGAACGACTTTGGCTTTTCTGGGTCTTTTGTGGTTTCATACAAATTTTAGGACTCATTTTTTTCTATCTGTGTGAAGAAAATCTCATTGATTATTTTTTCTTGCTTGCTTTTTTTGGGGGTGGGAAGAGACAGGGTCTCACTAAATTACAAAGACTGCCTCTGGCCTCTAACTTGCCATCCTCCTGCTCTACCTCCCCAATCGCTATGCCACTGGGCCCAGCTTCTGTACATTGATATTTTGATGGCAATTACATCTATACATCATATTGGGTCATAAATCATTTTAACTATGTTAACTATTCTATCCACGAGTGTAGGATATCTTTCTAATTTTCTGTGTCCTCAATAATTTCTGTCATCAGTGTTTTATAATTTTTGTGGTAAAACTCTTTTACTTTCTTGGTCAAATTTAGTTCTTAATGTTTTATTTTTATAGCTGTTGTGAATGGGATTGATTTCTTAATTTCTTTTTCAGCAAGTTCATTTTATTGGTGTATAAAAATATAATTGTTTTATGTTTATTTTTTATTCTGCTACTTTACTGAATTTATTTATCATTTCTAGTGCCTTTTCAATGGATATTTAGTTATTCTATGGATAAAATCATGACATCTGCAAACAAAGATAATTTCTTGTTTTCTGTTTTGAGTTTCCTTTATTTCTTTGTCTTGCCTAATTGTTCTTGCTAAGACTTCGAGTATTAAATAAGAATGATGAAAGTGGACATGTGTGTCTAGTTTATGATCTTATAAGAAGTGCATTCAGCTTTTCTCCATTCAGTATGCTATTTTATATAAAGTTTTTATTATATAGGCTTTAGTATCTTCAGGTATCATTGTCCTATGCCCAATTTGTTGGGAGGTTTTTTTTTTCACGAACAGATGCTGAATTTTATGCTTTTTCCACATCTATTGAAATGATCATTTGATTTTTCTACATTTTTATATTGTGTTGTATCATGTTTATTGATTTGCATATATTGAACCATCCATGCTTCCTTGGGATGAATCCCACTCAATCATGATGTAGGAGCTATCTGATGTGCTGTGAAATTCATTTTGCTAGTATTTTAATGAGAATTTTTGTGTCTGTTTGTCAGGGTTATGAGTCTGTAGTTTTCTTTCCTGTTGCATCTTTGTCTAGTTTGGGCATCAGAGTAATAGTAGTTTAAGATTTGGTATAGTTCTTCTTTAAATGTTTTATAGAATCCATCAGTAAGGCTATCAGTTCCTACAAATTTTTTACACCAGTGATTTTTAATTACTGCTTCAATCTCATGACTCATTTTTGATCTGTTTAGATTTTTTGTTTCTTCTTATTTCAGTTTGGTAGGTTTTATGTGTTTAGGAATTTACCCATTTCTTCTAGGTTTCCAATTTATTATCATATAAAAAATAACATATTTTTTAGTATCATGGTCTTTGATCATCCATTGTATTTCTATGTTATTAGTTATATTATCTCTTTGATCATCTCTGATTTTACTTATTTGGATTTTGTCATTCTTTTCTTAATTAGCCTAGCTAAAGTTTTGTCAGTTTTGCTCATTCTTTCAAAAACCCATTTCTTTGTTTCATTGTTTTTTTATAATATTTTGGTTTCCATTTTATTTCTCCTCTGATCATTATTGTCTCTCTCCTATTAAGCTGCATCTGGTTTATTCTTGCTTTTCTAAGTCTTTCACGTGCATGGTTAGGCTATTTATTGGAGATATGTTTTTTAAATGTACAAAGTTATTGCTCTAAACTCCCTTCTCAGTATTGTTTTTACTGTAACCACAGATTTCAATATGCTATGTTCTCCTTTTAATTTGTTTCTCGAAAATTTTTAAATTTCCTTTATAATTCTTCAATTACCAAGTGGTTATATGGAGCATATTATTTAACTTTCATGTATCTGTAGTTTCCATTCCTCTTCTTCACATTGTTTGTAGTTTATTTCAATGTGGTCAGAGAAGATAAATGATATGATTTCTATTATTTTTAATTTAACAGGCATTGTTTGCATCCTAAAATATGAATTATCCTGGAGAATGTTCCATGTGATGATGAGAACAGAGTTTATTATGCTGTAATTGGATGAAATGTTCAATAAGTGTCTTTTACACATATTTGACTTATAGTACATTTCAACTCAGATTTTTTTCAATGTTAATTTTCTGTCTGGATGATCTGTCAATTGAGGGAAGCTTCTAACTATTATTGTATTCGAGTATGTCTCTCCTTTTAGATCTAATTTGCTTTATATATTTGAGTAGTCCTATGTTGAGTGCATATATAGTAATAATTATATCTTCCCTCTGAGTTCATTCTTTTATCAATATGTAGTGTCTCCTTTTTGTATAAAGTCTGCTTTATCTAATATGAATATAGATATTTTCCATGGTTGGTTTCTATTTATATGATATATTTTTTCTAACCATTTACTTTAGCAGAGTCTGTGAGTAGCTGAATAGTCTAGATTGCATTAGTTTATGAAGGTGGTTATATGACTTTACTGGAGATAGGCTTCCAAAAGTGAATGTCTTCAGGCTCCACAGTATCCAGCTTTGATGATGCTAGGGCTTGTGGTGGCTCTAGTCTGAGCCTTAGTACTTGAGGTTGAGAGGGTTATCCTAGGCCCTTCAAGATAATCACAGGTGATGCCAAGGGTTGTGGCACCAGTAGCCTTGGTCCACAGTCCAGAAGATGTAAAGGAGAATTTTAACAGAAGTCTCAAAATGAATGTGAGAGATGCCTAGGCCTTTGGCACTAGTAGTCATATTTCTAGAGCCACAGAATGGGATAGGACTTTCCCCAGGTCCCACAGATTGAGGACAGGTGACGCTGGGGTTTTTGGCACAGCTAAACATAGATTAAAGGTTATGGGACAATAGGAGGACCCTCCATACATCATGTGAAGGTGAATGACTGATTCTGGGGCTTACAGAGTTGTTAGCTGCTTTAGTGGAGCTGTGGAACCCAGTTGAAATCTTCTCCAGGTCCCAAGGAATAAACAAAAATGGTACAAGGGCTTTTGACATCAGCAGCTCAAGTCCCTGAGCTATGGAGGAAACCTGCCCTGGTTCTCCTGAGACATGTGGACATAATTTGGGGGCTTGTGGCACTGGAATCAACATTACACTTCTGGAGGGTGAGGAAGTGGGGGAGACATTCTCTGCCAAGGTGGTTCTCTGTATCCACAAGTGGTTCTGCAGCTTGTGGCTTTGGTATCTGTTGTCCCAGAGCTGAAGGACATGGCAGGTTGGGGGAGGGTAACCTTAGATCATATGCTACAAGATCTGGTGGAACTGGTATTCACAGTCTTGGAGCTTCACAACATAGAGGGAACTTTCTCCTGGGCCCCAAGGAGGAGCTTGGCTATTGCCAGAGCTTCTGGCAGCAGCAGTTACAGTCTCAAGACCATGGGATGAGGAGACCTTCTTTACTTCCAGTCAGGTGAGTACAGGTGATGCTGGAGATTGATGCTTCCAATAGCCATGTTCCTAGAGCTGCAAGCAGCAGCTGGGACTGGTCCCAGCTCCCAATGAACTGGAGTGGTCAAAGCTGTAATTTTCCAGCAGTAGCTACAGTTCCAAGGTTGTGGGCTTGGGAGGAGATTCTCCCTTGTTCCAGACAGGCAAGCACAAGTGAACTTGAGTTTGTGGCTACAGTAGCCACTGATCCTGAAGCTGCAGGATGCAGAAGGGGCTATCTTCCCCCCAGGGATGAATGCACTGGCCAAGACTTCTGGTGGTATCAAGGAGTCACCTGTCAACAACTAAGGCAAGATGCCAGTAACTTATAGCAGTAAATTATAGCAACTTGGGTTCTGGGGGCTAAGGAATGCCAAAAGCAAGTTCCTTCATTGGAGCAGAGCAGTCACTCTTACAAAAGCCAGCTCCCTAAAGTGGCCTGAAGGACCTCAGAGTATTTCTGAAGTTAGGACTGTTAGTCTGCTGCTATAATTAGGAATGCTGGCATTTTCCTATTTACCTTTTCTTAGCAGTGTGGGGTTCCCCATGACCAGAGAGCCAGAGTTAAAGTTACAATTTGTAGTTTTCTTTTCTCTAGTTGTCTTTCCACTCTCCATGATGTCCAGGGTTCCCACCGCTCCCTTGCTGATTTCCAGAATTCCCCATCACTGTCCTCAAAATGCAGTTTTTCTATTTTTGCCCCATTTCTTCTCTGTGGCAGAGTTGCTGACAGGGCATCACTATTCAGCAGTTTTGGTTAGTCTTTATTTTTAAAAACATTGAAAGAACTATTTGAGTTGTACAAGCATAAGCTCTTTTTATGTTTCCTATACTTTTCTAAATTAAAAGACAAGAAACATGTTCTAAAAGAGAAAGTAAATACAAATTCATTTGCTAACTTTTTATTTAGTTACTCAACTTTTATTTAGTTATTATGTGCATTATTGTTGTTGTACGTGCCTTCAAGTCAGGTCTGACTCATAATGACCCTCCTGGGATTTATGTGTGATATATAATTAACCTTCATGTGTGCCAATAAAAAAGACTAAATACACAATATAGACTTCTGAATTAAGGCCAGTTTATTTTTAAATATATGGGACAATTTATCATTAGTCTAAAATTCATCAGTCTGAAAGCTAGGTTAGTGGTTTAATGGATTTAGCAAACAATTGTTATTACATATTTCAATTTACTTCAGGTAGATTTCATCAGTAAAAATTTTATTTTACCAAAATGATACATCATACCCTTTAAAGAAAGTAGAGATGTAGGAAGGTGACAGAATACTAAATCTTACTAGAGCTAATTAATTTTGGTAAAAGTTTTGAAGTAAGTTTAGCACTCACTTGTATGAAAAGAATTCAAATTATATTATAGCATGTTTTTAAAAATTACCTGCAAAAAATGAAGCTAATAGTCATAAATTGACTCTAAACATCTATAATTAATTGCACAGGGAACCTTAAGATAGAGGGTTTGCTCATCCATTTTTTTCCCCAAATCCTATTCATTGTTGTGAATGTTTAAGGAAAAGAGAAAACTTGGTAAACAAATATTTACTAAGCATCTACTCTTGGAATATATTTCTAGATTTGGCTAGGTAACATTATGAGCTATTGTAACATAAAGATTACACTTCAATCCAGAGAGATCTCAAGCGAGTTTTGTAGTTCAATTTCTTTAAAACATTTGTTCTTTAAAATACAGAGTAATGCAAAATACAGGCTGCAATTCTACGAAAATTCCATAATGAATCTTAGTACACTGTGTGCAATTTAAAAAGTCATGCTAACCTCATAAATATCTACTACTATCTCAACATACTTATCAACAAACAGGAGGACATAGCGATCCACTCCTGAAACAGTCCCCGAACAATCATCCATTAAAAACCCTATGAGGGTTGCTATGAGTCAGACTCCATGTGATAGCACCTAACAACATTAATTCACAAACTATTTTTTGGTTTTGTAAAATGTTTTAGGAGATGGAAGCATCAACGATCCTAACTTGATAATCACACAGTGCATATATGAAAGGAATTATCACTCAGTACCCCATTACTATGTAAAATCAAAATAATAAAAATAATATATACATAATACAAGGTAGCAATGGATCCATTTTAACACATATCTATAAAAAGAACAAGTCAAAATAGGAATCATGGCATGTGTTGTGCATGTGTGATGTGTGTTTTAGCTACAATAAAGGCATAGATTTTATGATTGAATAAAAGTACTTTTTAGATGCTGAGGATGTAGTTCAGTGGTAGAATGCTTGCCCAGCATGTGCCCGGTCCTGCATTTGATCCCCCACACTGCTAAAAAAGTACTTTTTAAAGATCAAAATTTAATATCTTAATTTTTTATAGTTGCTTCTCATGTCTAGCCTGCCTTTTCAGACCCAAGAGCTCGTTCACATTTCTCTCAGATTCTATGACCAGTGCAGGATGCCATTGTTTTTAGCTGAGAGCCATTCCTCCAGGTCTAGTTCAAAAGATCCTGTTCTTGTTAAATAATATGGTTCAGTGCAGAGCCACAAAATATTTTGCATATTTTTCTATGCTACCATCAACTTCATGGGTAACTTTTGGGACATTTTGGATTCCCCTCTTTTCCAAGAATGATTTCACAGCCATTCCTGACCTACTAGCAATTTTTACTGGTCAGGTGGGTGAATGTTTGCAATCTTTCCCATTTCTACAACTTTGAAAATGGCCTAAAGAATAATTATCTCATTCACCCCAGGATTATGCTAGGAGATGAGAAACTCCACTCCTTGTTTTACTTTTTAGTCTTCCTGGATGCTCATTCTCTCCATTTAAGTCCAAGGAATTTCCTTCCATGGAAGGGAAAAATTGATAATCTTTATAGGCACTCGCACATCTGTTGAAATATCTAGGATTAGAAAACTCTCCTCCTACATACTAAGAGCCTAAAACCTTGACACTTTTGGGTTAGTCTTATCTGGGAAGTACTTTGTGCTTCTCTGAATTGGTAAAACAAACAAAACATTGATATTATTGTGACTTTTAGATAGTAAACTATCAAATTGAATTGTTGACTAAAATAAAACCCTATGAAACTTGTGACATTTTCTGTTTCCACTGACTCATAAATTTTGGTACACCTAAGAACATGTTTTCCAAACAGAAATGCTTGATAGTACATTATATCCAGAATTACATATCATAAAGAATATGTCTGCACGCAGAAGACAATTGAAGTCCTCTGAATTTCAATGATTCACTGGCAAAAGTACACATATAATTTATCTTTGGGAAAAAACAAGAGGGGCCTTAGAAAGTGCATTTAATAAAAATTTATCAAGGTGATGGGATCTAAATAAAATTTCTCTTTTCTATCTGTTGATGTATTATTAGTGACAATTTTGGTGGTAAAGGTATTTCAGCTTTTTTAGTACTGACATTCATTATTTTTCTCCTATAATAAGAATTTATATTTGCACATGGAAAAGTTACATTTGACTTTTTTTTTAAGAACAATAGGGAATAGAAGATCACTGTTTCAAAAAAGATCCCAGAAAGGATAGAAGAAAAAATCAAATGCATCCTAATAGGAGAATGAATGAGGAACAGTGACGAGGCCAGTCAATTAGTACTTATTGAATGCCTGAAGTTGTCCTTAAAGCACAGAGGTATCATTAAGAAAATCCAATAACCATAAATAATGATAACAATCCATGCAGTCAACATCAATTATTTGCAAAGCTTGTGTCATATAAGTCAAGGGAAACTATTATGTGTTTCAAGGTGGTTTTCTTCTCTTTGGTCTGCTTAGATTCATAATACATCTTTTATAAATGATTATCTTGATGAAACAATAATGAAAGAGCCACTGTACTACTTCCATGAAAAAAGAGTAATAATAAATCTGTATATTCTGACATGGAAGATACTTTATAAATATTTATTGACAGGCTATTTACCTGGTTCATAGTATGTAAGTAAATGTAACTCTTCGATCAGATGGCTAGTTGATTTTACTTTTTTGCCTCAGTTGGTTGGTCATACATTTAAATCAGTCTGTACATAGATGAAAAGACCAAATTGCATTTGAAATAAAGTTGTATATTAATTATGTCTAGAAAAATATGCTGTCTGCTGGGCGTGTTGGCACACACCTGTAATCGAAGCAGCTCAAGAGGCAGAGGCAAGAGGATCACAACTTTGAGACCAGAGGCAGTCTGTGTAATTTAGTGTAACCTTGTCTCAAGAAGTGAAAAACAAATTGGGGTGGGGGTGCAGCTCAGTGGTACAGCACTTGCGAAGCATGCAAGCACAAGGCCCTGGGTGCAACCCCACTACCACAAAAAAAAAAAAGGAAAAAGGAAAAATGTCTTGTCCTGTGTTAGTAATTGGTAGTATCTTATTCAAAACAACCTGTTGATATGATGAACTTGTTCAATGATTGTGGCCTTTTGTAAAAATGCACAACATGCAAATAATTAGAACATGCTTTATCATGTCACTATATAGCAGTTTGAAATATCTCATCATTTAGGGGCAGTCCATTTTCCCAATTTCATAAAAAAACAGGCTACATTCATGCATTTATGATTTTTATACATGAATCTTGACTAATTTTATCTCAGAATGGTGAAACATAGTATACTTTTAAATATATATAGTTTCTATTTATTTAGATCTATATAGATCTATAGATTTATTTAAATCTATATAGTTTCTATTTATATATTTGTTTTTGTTTTATTTGTTTTATTATTTAGGCAGGGTTCACTATGTAGCTCAGGCTGGCCTCAAATTTGAGATCCTCCTACCTCAGCCTCCTGAGTGCTGAGATTACAAATGTGTGCCACTGTTCCTAGGAGTATTTTCTATTTTCAAATGATTAATATTTAATAATCTCTATGAATTATTATAGCAGTTACTGAGACAGGGGCCTTGAAGTCTGAAACTCTAAGTGTGAGTTTATGTATTTCTTCCTTTTGTCTAATGGTTTTAACTTTCTATATTCTGAGACTGTTTAGTATGTCCATATTTAGGATCATTAGATCTTTGTGATTTACTTTTTTCACTATGCAATATTCTATTCATGACTAGTAATTTTTGCTCTGTAGTTTATCAAATATTAATACAACTTTTGTATTATCTATGCTGATATTTGCATGTCATGACTTCTCATATTTTTATTTTCAACCATATTGTATCATTGAATTTGAAATGTGTGCAGTTTTTGTTTGTTTGTTTTCTGTACTAGGTGTTTGAACCCAGGGTCTTGCACATGCTAGACAAGTGCACACCTACTAAGCTGCATCCTCAGACTCCTTTTGTTTTATTTATTTTGAGATAGTCTCACTTATGTGCGCAGGTTGCCTATATATTATGTATAAAATAATTGTAATCATAATTATAACAAATCATATATGATAATATATCATATATGATATATATTACAACAATATATCATATATTATCCTCACCTCACAGTTCTGGAGGCTAGAATCCCAAGAACAAGGCATTGGTAAGGTAGTTACTTCTGAGAGCTGGGAAGCATAATCTATCTCATATTGTCCTAGTTTCTGGTGGTTTGCTCACAATTTTTGGTGTTCTTTAACAGGCATATCCCCCTAATATCTGCTTCCATGTCCCCATGATGTTTTCATTCTTTGTGTGTTTGTGGGTGTGTGTTTGTGTGCATTTCCACATCTAAATTTAAATTTCACCATTTTATAAGAAAACCAGTAACACTGAACTAACAGATGGTGCCATAAATTTTGTTTCATTCATAAACTATAATTCATAAAACTCATGAGAAAAAGGACAGCTTATTTTATTCATCCCTACTTCCTCTCTTGACATTATCTCTTCTTTTCTGATGCTCTAAGCTTCCTTCTTTTATTATCATCTTACTAATTGCAGAACATCCATCCTTTAGTTAATTTTGAAATATATAATTGGTAATAACAGATAATTTTAGTTTTTATTCATCTGACAGTGATTTATTTTCCTGTTCATTCCTGAAGAAGAATTTTGCTGGATACTGAAAACATGGTTGTCACTGCTTTACTGTCAACACCTGAAAAATCTTCTTCCTTTGGCCTTGATAATGTACTTATAGGTAAAGCATTATTTCTCTGTGCTCACTTTCAGAAGTTTTCTTTGTTTTTACATATTATTAAATTGTATTTTAGAACAGTTTTACATTACAGAGAAACTGTATGTTCAATCCCCATGCGCTAAATACTAATTTTTTCTATTAACATTTTATGCTAATGTAGTACATTTATTATAAATAATAAACCAAAGTTGATAAGTAAGTATTAAGTGAAGTCATGTTTTATTTACATTTCCTTCATTTGGCCTAGTATACTATTTCTTTTCCAGGAACGCATCCAGAGTATCATATTATATGTGGGTGTTATGTCTTAGGTTTCTCTTGGAAGTCACTGTCTTTTCTTATTTTTGATGACGTTGATTGTTAGAGGAACACTGCTATTCAAGAGGGTAAAGCAGGAAGATCGTGAGTTCAAGGTGTGAGCCAGCTCCTGGAACTTAGCAAGACACTATCTCACAATAATAAAATAAAATAGGGGCTGGGGGTACATTCTAGAGGTGGAATGCGTGCCTAGCATCCCAGTATTGGGAAAAAAGGTATATAATGTATAACTGCAATTATATGACATTCTGGAAAGGGTAAAGATACAGAAACAATACTGTGCTGTACCTGCAGCCCACTTTTAATTTCTTTTTTTATCTTGAGACAGCATCTCAGTTAAACAGGCTGCCTCTGGCCTTGAATTTACCACCCTCCTATCTCAGCCTCCCAAATCGCAGGGATGAGACATATATACCACTGTCCCTATTGAGGTAATTTCCTAACTTCCCTAGGCGTTTCATAGCATTGCTCTTATTTTCTATAAGATAATACAGAGAAAGTATATGATACATTATTTCATATTTAATACAGTACCTTCTTGTTATTGTTGTTGTTAGGTGCCCTCAAGTTGTGCTCGACTCATAGTGACTCTCACAGGGTTTTCAATGGTTGATTGTCTTGTGATTGCCTCAGGAGTAGATTGCCACCTCTCTCTCCCATTTTTGCTGTGCTAGGAATCAAACCCAGGACCTCAGAGACTGCAGAGTCTCACTCTACCAACTGAGCTAAATCCCAGCCCAATATAGTACCTAGATGATAGTAAATATTCAATAAGCATTAGTTTTTTTTATTTAAATATTGTCATTCTCTTCTTAAAGCTCTCATTTTAGAAATAAATATAGCAAAAATTAGCATATCGTAAAAGATGAATCTGCTATAAGTTTCTTAGAAGTAATTTTCATCCAAAATTTTCAATTCTGGCTTATTTAGGAATTTTTTGTTTTCTTCTTTTCTCAGGTAACATGATTAAATGAGGTACTAAAATATTCCATTTAATTAAGAGTTCAATTTAGTTCATTTCTGATTAATAATGGTTTTACTGCAATTGATCTACATTAATCAACATTATAGCCACAATCAATTATATCACCGTGTTAAATCAAAGTGATTCATAATTAATGATTCTGTTGATCATGTAAAAGCTATGACTATTTGCTTCTAAGTTTTATTTTCAATTAGTTATATTATTATATAAATATTAAGATGATACTTATTGAGTGAGAAAATTAGAAATGTAAGGAAAACTAGGACACTAATTTTATTTTGAGAGAAACTACTGACATCATTTTTCCCTTTGACCAATTCTATAATGTACAATGTACTATCAGTTAAATAAATATAGCTTCATTAGGTATTATATTCATGATTTTATTACATGTTTTGGAGGCCCCATTCTAATAATGATTCTGGATCCTGTCTCAAGTTATCTACTTGATAAGAGAAATTTTGAAGAGTAGATAATTTAGGATTAAATTTCTCTGAAACTAATTGTTGCATTGTTTGGTTTGTTTCTAGGATATAAATGAACTGAAAAAACAAAACTGACAGCTGCGTCTCCACTAGTAAGTACAGAGTAACATGTTTATTAGTTCTTTTGTCTGTGATGACATCTTCAGTATTATCAAATTAGTAGGAGGAGTATGCTTGGTGCTATTTGAGAAATTTATGATGAAAATAATATATGAAAATGGTGGGGCCTATTGCAGCAAGTTCTAATTTAATCAGTGAATAAAAATATGTAGTGAATTATCTGAATTCTACTAAAAAGCTAAGAAAGTAAAATGCTTATAAACATTTGATGCTGCAAACTGAGAAGTGCTCAAATGATTTAAGTTTTCTATCCTCTTTGACCAACAATTTACTGATTGCACTCTGAATATAGCCATGACGTGAAAAACTGATAACAGAAAAAATTAAAACCAAATAAACAATAGAATCTAGATCCATTTGGGTATTATTTGGATGTAACCTATAGAACTTAAACAGATTGTATATGGTCTTAAAAGACATGAGTGGTATTATAGATATTTTTCCAATAATCATGTCTTACCTTTCTATGTGATTTATCAAGTTATGCTGCGATTAGAAAGAAACAAATTAGATAATAGATGCTGCAAATTAATAATATGGGCAAACATATATTGTTTTGACTTATTACAGATAATTCATCCATTTGGCAAATATGTTTTAAATGCCTGATACAAGTTCATTAGGGAATTGAAGATTACCCATGTTAAAAAGTGTTCTCTCAGCACTGGGCATGGTGGCGCACACCTGTAATCCCAGAGGCTCAGGAGGTGGAGGCAGGAGGACCACAAGTTCAAGAACAGAGGCAGTCTGCATAACTTATTGAGACCCTGTCTCAAAAAGTAAAAAAAAAAAAAAAAATGGGCTGAGGTGCAGCTCAGTGGTCCAGCACTTGCAAAGCTTGCAGGCGTGAGGCCCTCGGTTCAACCCCCAGTACCACACACACATACTCACAAAGTGTTCTCCCTTTTCAGAGTAAATATTTGTCCATGATGTAAACATATATCATTTTTCTTAATCTACAATTTTTGTTCCTGATAAAACATCTCTATAATTATTCCTATGTTATTCCAACTATGAAAGTAGTCTTTCATTCCTTTCTTCCACTACCCAAATTTATAACCTGACCGGAAGCTTTTCCTGTAAGATTATCTTTATCAACTATAAAAATGATTACTACAACTTGGGGTCAATAAAGGCATCCTATTTTGGTTGTACCAAGTTATACATAACTAGTTCAATTTCGAATGTACTTCCTATAAGTCTAGAGCATGTGAATATGCAAGTAAAACCAAAATTAATATTAAAGTTCTAGAATGCAAATGAATAAAATTGATCTTCTCCATTAAGAAAGCAATAGGCTAATTTCAAAGAACAACTGTGCAGAAATGGATAGCACAGTTACCTAAATTAATCTGAAGCTCCTAGGAAAGAAAATTTGTTGAAAACCATGTCTTATAAAAAAATTTTAAAAAGGGGTAGAAGAGAAGAAGCCATATCTCATTAAGCCAATGAGTGAGGCTGGGGCCCAAAATAAAAGTAGAAATTTGGGAATTTGAAGTCCAGCACACTTGAGAATAGAACAAACCATGAATGATGAAAAATTGTCCTGAGATTTTTTTCTTACAAAAGCTAAGTTATTCAAAACTTCTTATTAATGGAGGCTGGTACTGAAGTATTTGTGTGGGTTGGCATTTATTAAGACACAGAACAAGAGGATTATTATCAATAATTTTTAAATAGTGCAAGTTATGCACCAATGTATAAGTATATATCCATAAGAAAGTGAACTAAGTTGGGTTTGGCAACACTAATACCATGAGATGCTAAAATGAGAGTTTGGCTATCTTGTTTGGTACAGTTTTTGAGATCATAGTCCCAATTATTTATGCAGCCAAAAGTCAAGACCACCAAAACAAGAGTTGGTCAAAACACAGTTTTGCAACTCTTTGCTGTCAACTCCCCCTGAAAGGTTATAGAATGAGAGACAGGAAATGACTATTCAAAGATGATTCTGGAAGGCTATTGGGGTCCTGGGTCTTTTATATTCTCCCATACCCCATTAAGAAAAATAAGATACTTTCTCCGCTCCTTAAGTTTAGAAAAAGAAATGCTGGGAAAACCATTTGGATAATATAGCTTGTTTTCTTGGAGTATGGCTCAGTATCTGAATCATGCCTGAAAAATCTAAATTACTAGTGATTATTACTGACTGCTCTGAAGATGATGTCTGGTTGCAGAATGGTTTTAGAGCCTGCACAAGAGCTCTTCCTTGACAGAAAAGGCCAACAAAGAAAGAATTTAGAAAAATATAGGAATATGGAGGGACCAGAAAGAGGAGATATATTTGCACCAAGCTAGGAAAATTCAAGTGAGGGACCGCCAATCACTGAGTGGAGAGCTATCTTCAAAACACCTGAGAAAAAGACTGTGTAACAGAAAAGTTGAGTTAAATATCTGCAAAGCCAGGAGAATACCACCTGGTAGATCCTGGTAAGAATAGCAGTCAACGTCACTTCTGAAAAAACTTGAAGTAGCATAAGGGGAAAGAAGAATTAGAATCTCAAGACAGAGAAGAGGGAAATTAGCATCATATATACTTTTCCCACTTACTGCTAACATCTAGGTAGGAGGATTGATAAGCTGAATAGAGAAAGTTTTTGTAGTGACTGCACTAAGTATTACAATATATATTTCAAAAATCACAGTCTCCTTGAGGTTGTGATTAAAAGAGAAGATTTTTGCCCATATACCTCTATTCCTCCTCCTGTTTTAATACTGTTACTGTTACACATACAAAACTGTGTATGTGTGTTAATGTGGCTTTATTAATTAATCTTTGTTTTTCTGTATGTTCTTCAACTGGATGCTTACCATTGATCTACTTTCAAGTTCACTGATTCTTTTTTTCTACAATTGCAGAAATGCTTTTGGCCTTTCTAGTGAATTTTCTGTTTTGATTATTATAAGTTTCAAATCTAGATTTATCATTTTATTCTTTTCTAGCTTTTATTTAATTATTTATATTCTTATTTTGGGGCCATGGTATTCATTTAGTCTTTTAATTCTTTAAATATATTTAGAATTGTTGTTGTTGTTATGTGCCATTGGGTCGGTGTCCAACTCATAGTGACCTTATGGATAATAGGCGAAACACTATTGTCAGTGCTTCTCTGCTGTTCATTGGGCTTTCAATGGCGGATTGGTTTTTGGGAGTGGGTTGCTGGATCTCCCAAGCCTACAGCACCTGGTGTTCCCAAGTGGTCTCCCATCCAAGTACTAACCAGGCCGGACTCTGCCTAGCTTCCAAGATCTGACAGGATCAGAAGCCACAGTCTTATGCCTGCAGGCTATATTCAGAATTTGTTGTTGTTGTTGTTGTTAGGTGCCCTCAAGTTGGTATCCGACTCATAGTGACCCTCTGTACAACAGGGGAAACACTACTGTCAGTGCTTCTCTGCTGTTCATAGGGTTTTCAATGGCAGATTGATTTTTGGGAAGGGGTTGCCAGGTCCTTCTTCCAAGCCTACAGCTTCTGATGTTCCCAGGCGTTCTCCCATCCAGGTACTAACCAGGCCTGACCCTGCTTAGCTTCCGAGATCTGACTGGATCAGATGCCACACGGCTACAGCCACAGGCATATTCAGGATAGCTATATTGAAATACTTTTTGCTAACTAACATCTGGGTCCCTTTGGAGTACGTGTCTATTGTATGCTTTTTTTTTTCCTTCTGAGTATAGGTCTCAATTTCCTGTATCTTTCAATGTTTCTCTGTTGTTGAAAAAAATAATATATATTTCCTGGTACTTGAGAGTTGTACCTAGGGCTGCACACATACTTTGCAAGTGCCTTATCACTGGGGTGTACTGCCAGCTCATTGTTTATTTTTTATTTTGAGACAGTTATGCAGGCTGCTTCTGGCCTTAATCTCATGATACCCTTGCCTTGCCTTACCTTGCCTCAGCCTCCCAAGTTGCTGGGATTAGAGCATGTGCCAACACATACATCTAGATAATATACTTTAGCGACTATTGATTCTGACTTACTTTTCCTGAAGGCTATTTTTTTAACCTACCAAGATTTAATTTAACTATAAGTACATCTTCCTGGTGGTATATTGTTGTTGTTGTTATGTGCCATCAAGTTGTTTCTGACTCATAGGGACCCTCATAGGGTTTTCTTTTTTTTTTGTTTTTTTTGTTTTTATTTTTTTTATTTATTTATTTATTTTTTTTTAATTAGAAATTTTTAATGTACATCATAGTGTGATTCATTTTGACATGCTTTTCGTTGTGACAATTTTCATATATGCAATTTGATAAGCATTATACATATAGGTTACCCCTTACCCTCCTCTATGTTTCCCCCCTCCCTCCTTCCTATCTAAGTTTCCCATCCAAGTCTTCTCTATCTTTTACTATATAGTATTTTTCTATATGTCCTTGGGTTCCATTTCTGTTTATGATAGAAACTTTTCCTGTAGTGGTCTTTGTTTCTATCTTGTTAGAACAATTACATGCGATTTCTAGTCCATTTGTATTGACCTCATTCTTGTCTTCCCTCCCCCCCTTTT
>VMDO01008946.1:0-80319 GCA_007922755.1 Pedetes capensis
TTTGTTTGTTTGTTTTTTAAATCTCGAGACAGGGTAAGCTATGCCTCTCGCCTTGTCCTCCTGCCATTACCTCCCAAACTGTTGGGATTACAGTTGTGCACCACTGAGCCTGGCTTTTAGTTGACCTTAACAATCATTAGTTTTAGAGGGCTCATAGCTAAGCAATATGTTATTAGAGTGCCACTTGTTGCTGTTGTTAGGTGCTGTCGAGTTGGTATCCGACTCATAGCGACCCTCATAGGGTTTTCAATGGCTGAATGTTTTCGGGATTGCCTTGGGAGTGGATTGCCAGGTCCTTCTCCCATTTTTGTGGTGCTGGGAATTGAACTCGGGACCTCAGAGACTGCAGTGCAGTGCTCTACCAACTGAGCTAAATCCCAGCCCCAGAGTGCCACTAGCTTTGCCATAAATAACAGCTCTGAGGTAGGGTCCTGAGAAGTTGTTTTTCAGGAACTTGGCGGTAGCCTTTGTCTAGCTTAAACCAATTGAAGTCATGAACCCCTTCACTTGGGCCTGGACAAGTACCTGATTGGTGACCTTAGACACGAGAGTGTCAAAACTCCACCCTCAGAGCATATTTATGCTGTCATTTTCTGAACATGCATCTTATGAAGAGCCATGAAGTTTGGTTTTGCATGTGCAGCCCTCTGATTACTTCACTTTTTCTTCTTTCAGTTACCTTTCCCAATCCCTTAGACCATGCTGCCTTTTTATTCCCTAAATAACGCTAAATCCGACGCTCAGGGATGTGGATTTGAGACTTGTTCTTTAGTCTCCGTGGTAGGCTGCTGGCGGAATGAACTCTTGCAAAGCATATTGTTTTAGTGATTGGCATACTTTGGGGTGGGCAAAAATAGGCTTGGTTTTGTCACAACTGTGAACTTTGTATATATATCACCTTAGTAAGAATACATCCCATTTCACAGCACAATTGTTTGGAATGAAAAAATACCCCTAGGTATATAATTTGACACTGACATGTTTTTTTTCAGAGATGACTTTCAAAGTGACAGAAAATTGGAAGAAAAACTGTGTGCGTGTATGTGTGATTCACAAAAACGTTAACCCACATTCACAGACCCTATCTCTGCCCCAGGGAAAACAGATTTCTTTACCTTGGGGCTATGGATAAACTTCAGGACATTGTAGGTCACCCCTCCCCCTAAAGTTATAGGCCAATGTTTTAACATTAATAGTTTTGGACTAAAATAATGAATATCATTTTTAAAATGTATACATATAACACTAGAAAGTTGGAATGAAAGAAACAGCTCCTTGGCCTAGGTAATATTACCAGCTCTTTTACCTACTCATCCTGACATTTACCTTCATGTTTCTAAAGAAGTACTTAAACCACTATTTCTTGATTTGCTAACTTTAAGTATTATTTGTTGGCTTTATACCCTACTAGACAAAATCTTGACTCTATCACTTCTCCTTTTTTTTCTTTTTCCTTTCCTTTCCTTTCTTCCATCCTTTCCTCCCTTCCTTCTTGCCTTCTTTCCTTTCTCTCCCCCCCCCCACCTTTTTGAGACATATTCTTGCCATGCAGCCTAGGCTGTCCTCCAACTTGTGATCCTCCTGTCTCATGCTGGGATTATAGGTATGTGCCAACAAGCCTGGCTGACTATCATTTCTGACACATAGTTATGTAACAATTTTTGTTGTTAAGTGCTGTTGAGTCAGGTCCCACTCATAGCAGCCCTACATACAAGAGAATGAAATACTACCAGATGCTGTGCCATGTGTATGATCTTTTTTATGCTTAAGCTTATTGTTGTAGACACTGTGTCAATCCATCTAGTAGAAGGTCTTCCTTTTTTATTGCAGACCCACCACTTTCCCAAATATCATGTCCTTTTCCAGGAATTGGTCCTTCCTGACATGTCCAAAATATGTTGAGATGCAGTCTAGCAGTCCTTGCTTCCAAGGAGCACTCTGGTTGTACTTCTTCTAGGACAGACCTATGAGTTCTTTTGGCAGTCCATGGTATAGTCAATATGTGTCTCCAGCACCATAATTCAAAAGCATCAGTTCTTCTCCTGTCTCCCTTATTCACCATCCAGCTTGCACAAGCATATAATATAACTGAAAATACCATGGTACAAATCAGGTGTGCTTTTGTCTTCAATGTGACATCTTTACTTTTCAACACTTTAAAGAGGTCTTTTGCAACAGCCTTTCCCAGCGTAATGCATCTTTTTATTTCTTGACTGCTGCTTCTGTGGGTGTTGATCGTTGAACCAAGTAAAACAAAATTTGGGGCAGCCTCAATCTTTACTCCATTTATCATGATATTGACTCAGTTGCAAACACTTTTGTTTTCTTGATATTGAGGCGGAATCCATACTGAAGGCTGTGTTCTTTGATCTTCATCAGCAAATGTTTCAAATCCCCTTTACTTTCAGCAAGTAAAGTTGTGTCACCTGCATACTGCAAGCTTTTAGTGAGTATTCCTCCTTTTCTTATGCCATGTTCTTCTTCATAAAGTCCAGCTTCTTGGATTATTTGCCCAGCATTGAGATTGGAGAGATATAGTGAAAGGATACAGCCTTGACCACACCTTTATTGGCTTTAAATCAGGCAGTGTTTCCTTGTTCTATTTGAACAAGTGCCTCCTGGTACCTGTGCAGATTCCCCATGAGTAAAATTAAGTGCTCTGGTATTCCATTCTTTGCAATGTTATCCATAATTTGTTGTGATCCACACAGTCAAATGCCTTTGCATAGTCAATAAAACATAGATAGACATCTTTCTGGTATTCTCTGCTTTTAGCCAATATCCATCTGACATCAGCAATGATGTCCCTGGTTCCATTCCCTCTTCTGTTTCCGTCTTGATTTTCCAGCAGTTCTCTGTCAATATACTGCTGCTGTCCCTTTTGAATGATCTTCATTGCTGTTGTTAGGGGATGTCGAGTTGGGTCCAATTCATAGGGACTCTCCTAGGGTTTTCAATGGCTGATTGCTTGGGGGATTGCTTTGTGAATGGATTGTCACATATTTCTCCCATTGAATGATCTTTAGCAAAATTTTACTTGTGTGTGATATTGATATTGTTTGATAATTTCTGCATTCAGTTAGATCCTCTTTCTTGGGAATAGGCATAAATATGGATCTCCTCTAGCCAGTTGGCCAGGTTTTTCAAATCTCTTGACATACACAAATGAGCACCTCTAGTGCTGTATCTGTTTGTTGAAAAATCTCAATTGATATTCCATCAATTTCTGGAGCTTTGTGTTTTGCCAATGCCTTCAAGGCAGCTTCCACTTCTTCCTCCAGTACCAGTGGGTCCTGATCATAAGCTACCTCTTGAAATAGTTGGTCATTCACCCATTATTTTTGGTATAATGACTGTATGTATTCCTTTCATCTTCTTTTAATATTTCCTGTGTCATTTAACATTTTCCCTATGGAATCCTTCACTATTGCCACTTGAGGGTTGAATTTTTCTTCAGTTCTTTAAGCTTGAGAACAGCAGAGTGCATCATTTCCTTCTTGGTTTTCTATCTCCAGCTCTTTGCACATGTCATTATAATATTTGATTTTGTCTCCTTGCGCTGGGTATCTTCTGTTTGGTTTATTAATTTTGTCATGTCTTCCTTTTACTTTAGCTACTGGTCACTCAACGGCAAGATGCAGAGTCTCTTTTGACATGAAATTTGGTCTTTCCCTGTCTTTTTTTTTTTTTTTTTTTTTTTTTTTTTTTTTTTTTTTTTTTTTTTTTTTTTTTGTACTTGGGTCTTGAACCCAGGGCCTTGTGCTTATCTTTTTTGCAAGTGCTCTATCACTGAGCTGCACCCCTAGCCCATTTTTTTACTTTTTATTTTGAGACAGGGTCTTTGTAAGTTACACAGATTGCCTCTGGCCTTGAGCTTGCAATCCTCCTGCTTCCACCTCCTGAGTTGTGAAATTATAGGCATGAGCCACCACACCTTGATTCTTTCCTGTCTTTTTAATAATGTTTTACTTTCCTCATGAATGATGTCTTTGATGTCATGCCACAACTTGTCTGGTCTTCATTCATTAGTGTCTAACACATGAAATCTGTTCTTGAGAGGTTTCTGAATTCAGGTAGAATATGCACAAGGTCATACTTTGGCTCATGAACACTTGTTTTAATTTTCTTCAGTCTCAGCTTGAACCTGCAAATGAGCAATTGATGGACTGATCCATAATCAGCAATGGTCTTTTTCTGACTTCTGATATTGAGGTTTCCATTTTCTTTTTCCACAAATCTAGTCAATTTGATTCCTGCATGCCCTATATAGTGAGTTCCATGTGTATACTCACCATTTATGTTGGTGAAAATACATATTTGCAATGAAAACGTCGTTGGTCTGACAAAATTCTATCATGCGATCTCCAGCATTGTTTCTATCACCAAGGCCATATTTTCAAAATACTGAGCCTTCTTTATTTCCAACTTTTGCATTTCAATGACCAGTAGTTATCAGTGCATCCCTTCTGCATCAGTATTTAACCTACTATGTATGCAAATATATTTTTTTCCCAATGAACCAAGGAGAGCAACAATTGTGCTTTCTAATTTATACAGCCTTTCATTTTTCTTAGGGTTAATTGTTGCTTTTTTTCTCTCATTTGTCTTATTTTCTATGTATTTGCAGTTGATACCCCATATCCAAATGCTCTAAGGTTGACAAAATGCCTAGCAACATTTCCATATACTCAAATACATAAATTCCACTTTTTCTCTCAAATCTGTCTCAGAGCCTTTGTTTCTCTTGTTTCAACCTGATTGACTGCTCTCCAAACTTACTTTACAATTGTTACTCTGGGATTTTCCTTCATTCCTGTTCTGGGCTGGTTTTGCCAGTTTTCTGGATTCCATGCCTTCCTCTTTTTTGGTTTACTTTGTGTTAGTTTTGCTTCAGCACCTCTTCTAACTTCCTAAGTAAGGGACATAGGGGATATGTTGTTAGAATCTTCATATTTGAAAATGTCTTAATTATATCCTGATACTTGATTTGTAGTAGTGCTGGGATATTCAAGTTTCAAAAGAAATTCCCTTGTTATTCTGAAGTCATTACTCTGTTTTCTTTGTACATGCAAGGTTACATTAAAAAGTTTGATTCCTATTTGTATTCCTGATCATTTGGAGGTTATCCCTCCCCCATCTCTAGAAGCATTAGGATTTTTCTCTTTGGCTTATTGATTGAAAGGTTTTGTTTGTTTGTTTTTTCAGCACTTAGGGGTTGAAGCAGGGCCTCACACATACTTTGCTAGTGCTCTACCACTTGGACAGCATCCTTATACCATTTTTTACTTTTTATCTTGTGACAGGGTCTCACTAAGTTATATATGCTGCCTCTGGCTTTGAACCAACTATCTCCCTGCCTCCACTTTCTGAGTCACTGGAATTATAAGCATGACCCACCCTGCCAAGTTTGATTGAAAATTTTAAAATAACATGATTTGCTGTCATGATGTAAAAATTTTTTTGTACAAAGTACTTCTGTTGTAGAAGAAATTTATTATTTCCTCTCATCTGCTTTTCTATCTTTTTTCTTTTTCCTTATTTTTCAGTATGGCAGATGGAGAAGTGGGTTTGAACCCCACAGCCTTGGGCATGCTAGGCAAGTGCTCCACTACTGAGCTGCATCCCTAGTCCCTTTTTTTTCAAGTAGAAAGATCTTTACAAGGTTATTCAACTAAAGAATGTAAAATCAGATGATATAAAAACTGAAAACTTCAATTACTTTTTTACTGTCTTGGCTTTTAATAGTATCTATTCTGTAATATATTTTTTGGTGGATTATTAGTTATCATGCAATACAGTGCTACGCCAATGTTCTGGAATGTACTTGGCTCTCAAACACGTTGAATGCTTCTAATATTTCTTCCAGTGCTATATCTTTGACTTCATTAAGAAACTTGTGAGTAACAGTACATTATGTGCACGATAATGTGCCACATGTCAAATGTCAGTATTGGGTGTTCTATCCAGAGAACTATTTGGGGCTTATAAACTTAGCATTCCCGAAGTATGCTAAGCAGGAAAAAAAAAATGTTTTGAATCCCAGCCAACTTCTCCTTATTCCCTTTATCAGCCTTGTGCCTATCACTGCCTTCCTCCAGGCTAGAGTCTATAGAAAAATTAATCTCTGGTGATACAGATGATAGTGTTGTGGGTGGAATGGGTGGAGCCGGAAAGGACATACTCACTTGATTGCTTGGGAACTAGAATTCTAAAGGTTTTTTATATAGATTTTCAACCAATCCTCCCATTTTCTTTATCATGCCTTTGGTCTATTTAAACTTATGATTAATAGAACAAATATCTTTGTACCTGCCACCCAGGTGTCTTGAAATTTAACATTTTATAATTAAACTTGTTTCATATCTTTTAAAAAATGAAATGCAGTTGAAATTTTGTGTGAGCCCCATCCAATTACATTCCTTCCTCTGCCCCCTTTCCTCCCTCCAAAAATGTAACCAACACCCTGTTACCTATCTATCTATCTATCTATCTATCTATCTATCTGTCTATCTATCTTTGTTGTTGTTGTTAGGTGTTGCTGAATCAGGTCTGACTCATTGTGACCCTCACTTTTATTCTATATATGTGTCTATGAATAATGTATAGCATATTTTAAGCTTTTTTGTTAATAGTTTTGTACACTGCCCATCTCCATTTGAAAGTTGTTTCTTTTAGTCAACAATACATTTTGGAAATTCACCTATGTTGTTACATGCAGCAATTTTTCTTTTTTTGGTATGGAGAGATTGAACCCAGGGCCTTAAGCATGCTTTGCAAGTGCTCTACTACTGAGCTGCATCTCCCAACCCATTTTAAATATTTTTTTATCTTGAAACAGTGTCTCCCTAAATTATATAGGCTGCCTCTGGCCTTAAATTTGTGATCTTCCTGCTTCTGCCTCCTGAGTTGTTGGGATTACAGGCGTGTGCCACTGCTCCCGGAAACATGTAGCAATTTTTTTTTTTTTTGAGACAGGATCTTACTGTAGCTCAGGCTGACCTAGAACTCACTATGTAGCTTAATCTGGTCTTAAATCACAATTGCCTCAGCCTCCAGAGTGGTGGGATTACAGGCATGCACCACCATGCCCAGTGCAGGTTTTTTTTTTTTTATGTGTGTTTTTATTTGTTTGTTTGTTTGTTTTGAGACAGAGTCTTGCTATGTAGCACATGCTGACCTTGAACTCACAATTCTCCTGCCCTTGCCTCCTGAGTGCTGGGGTTACAGGCAGACACCACCATACCCAGCTATGTGAAGTGATTTTTACTATGATGTGGCATTCTGGTGTATCATTAAACATTGTGGTTATAAAGGTATCTATCCATTTTCTTATTGAAGGCCACTGAAATTCCAGTATTTTTGCTGCTAAAAGCAATGCAGCTTTGAACTTTCTTATACCTGCTTGCTGTGCACAGATGTGAAGATTTGTTTAGAGAATGCTCCTAGGAACGTGTTCAATCCTCGGCACTGAAAAATAATCATTAGAGGAGTTTAATACCACATTTAAGCAGACAGAAGAAAATCCATAAACTTGAACATAGGACAATTAAAATTACTTAGTTTTCCTGGGTGCCATGGTGCACGCTTGCAATCCCAGCTACTCCAGTGATTGCGGCAGGAAGATTGCAAATTCAAGGCCAGAGGTAGCCTGTGTAACATAGCAAGACCCCATCTCAAAATAAAAATTAAAAACTCAACTGGGTGAAATGACTCACACTTGTAATCCTAGTGACTCAGAAAGCAGAGGCAGGAGGATCACAAGTTCAAGGCCAGAGGCAGTCTGTGTAATTTAGCAATATCTTGTCTCAAGATAAGAATTAGAAATGGGCTGGAGGGTGCAGCCTAGTGGTAGAGTGCTTGAAAAATATGTGTCAAGTTTTGGGTTCAACCTTCCCCGCCCCAAATTACTTAGTTTGAAGATAGAAAGAATAAAGTAAAAAAATAAACAGAGCATATGGACATATGGGATACTATTAGTTATACCAAAACATACATATAGTAATTACAGAAAAAAAAAAAAGAGAGGGAGAAAGAGGAAGAAATAATTTTTAAATAGTGGTCATAAACTTCCCAAATTTGATGAAAACCATGAATCTACACATCCAATATATTCAACAAACTTAAAGTAGAATAAGAAATTCATACTGAGGCACATTGTAGACAAAAATACTAAAAGATGAAGACAAAGACAAAATCTTGACAGTGGCAAGAGAGAACTGGTTTGTTATGTACAAGGGATTCTCTAAGATTTACAGCTAATTTCTCATCAAAAACCATGGAGGATAGAAGACAGTAAAATGATTTCTTTAAGGTGCTGCCAGAAAAAAATTGTCAACCAAGAGTACTACCTTTAGAAAAACTATCCTTCAGCCAGGCATTGTGGTATAAACCTCCCAACTGAGCTAAACCCCAGCCAAGCTGCACACTGGCCCATTAAATTTTTTTTTTTTTAATTTTGAGTCAGGGTCTCACTAAGTTATCCAGGCCCTTTTGCCCTTCCATCTCTTTTATGTGAGGATACAGTGTTCATTCCCTTCTACCTTCTTCCACTATGTGACGAATCCTTACAAAAATGCTATGTGTGGAACAAGCCCTCACCAGACACCAAAGCTGGTTCCATGCTCTTTGGCTTTCCATCATCCAGAATTATGAGAAATTAGTTTCTATTATTTATAAATTACCAAGTATAATGCATTTTGTTATAGCAGTGGAAATGAATTAAGGTAGAAGGGGATTCCTTAACACAATGTATTAATTAGTTTGTGTGTTTCTGTGACAAAGTATCTGACAGAAACAACTTATGCGATGAAAGACTTATTCTGACTCACTATTAAGAGGATTTCAGTCCATACTGGCACGGAGGTATGGTGGAGCAGGGACAGGGCCTGTGGCAGAGGACTTCCCATCATGACATCAGAAAGCAGAGAGAGCCTGCAAGAATTGGGACTGGGTAACTTTCAAAGGCCTATCCAAAGTGACCTACTTCTGCCAGCTAAGTCCTACCACCCAAAGTTCAAGAGACTCTCACTAACAGTGCCATCACTTGGGGATCAAGTATGGAAACATATGATCTTTGTGGGATATTTTAGATTCAAGCTGCAACACCCTGTGCCTGGCCCCAAAAGGTTCATGGCCATCTCCTAATGCAAAATGCATTCAGTCTAACTTTAAGAGTCTCCAAAGTTGTAACAGTCCCAATATGGTTTAAAAGTCCAAGTCCAGTGCCAGGTGAGGTGGCTCATGCCTATAATCCCAGTGACTGGAGGTGGAGGCGGGAGGATTGCAAGCTTGAGACCAGAGGCAGTCTATGTAATTTAGTGAGACATTGTCTCAAAATAAAAAGTGAAAAAATGGGCTGGGGGTACAGCTCAATGGTACAGCACTTGTAAATCAGATAAACATGAGGCCCTTGGTTTAACGCCCCCCCCCCCAGTGCCCCTTCCCCAAAAAAGTCCAAGTCAAAAGTCTCTACTGAGACTCAAGGCAATTTTATCTGTGATCCCTGAAAAACAAAGCAAAACAAAAAACAAATTATGTACTTTCAACATACAAAGACACAGAGAAAGCATTCCCATCCCAAATGGTAGGAAAGGGGAATAGCAAGGAAGGATTTAAAGCAAGATCAAAATCCAACTGGGCACACAAATCCTGTAGCTTATGTATGGTGTCTGGAACACATGGTGGCATCATTTGGGCTCAAACAGACTTGGCAGCTCCACCTTCATGGCCTTGCCATTTGCAACACATGACCTTTTTGGGCTGGCTCTGCTTGTTGTCAGTAGCTTCCCCTGACAGATATTTCACTCTGCAGACATCCTGGGGTCTTTACTGCAGGTTAAGCTCCACTCACAAGCTCCACTTAAGCTCACTTTATGCACCAGCCTTTTAGGGGCTTTCCACAGGGAATACAATGCTGGTGCACATTGCCTGTTCTTGTAGACTATTCTTTTGAACCTTGGTGGCGACCTCCACAAGCCCTTATCTCTTGTATTCTGCATGCCTGAAAAAACAGTACCACATGGATGATGCCAAGTTCTGCTGCCAGCTAGAGCAGTAGCAGGGCTCCACTGAGCCATGGCTGCAGTGTCCTTTGTGTGCCCAGGCTGGGAAACCACTTCCCTGGACATCCCCTTTCCAACAGGGTACCCTAGAGGCACTTGCTTTTCAGACACTATATTTTCCAAGAAGTGTCTTTTAAATGAGTTTGTAGTTTCACACTCTGGAGCCTGGGATGGGAGGGATCTGACCAATGTCTTTGCCCTCAAGCCATTCCTACTGTTCCAGCACAAAGTGCTTGGCTTCTCTTAAATGGCATTTATCTCTGTAACAGCCACAGTCTCACTTCCTGAACTTTCTTTGTCTGCAACTTTAATCACACAGCTACCTGGGTGTGGTGGTGCATGCCTGTAATCCCAGTGACTCATGAGGTAGAGGCAGGAGGATCTCAGGTTTGAGGCTAGAGGCATCCTGTGCAACTTAATGAGACTCTGTCTCACAATAAAAAGAAAAAATGGGCTGAGGTTATGGTTTAGTGGTAGAGTGTTTGTAAAACATGTGTGAGACTCTGGGTTAAAGCTCCCATGACCCCCCAAAAAACACTCAGCTTTTTTTTCTTTTTGCCAAACTGCTTATTTTAAGAGATCTTTCTCCTCTGATTTTTGACCCTCTCTTTCATCACAAGTCTGGCTGAAAGCATCCAGTAATAACGAAGCCACTGTCTCAATATTATGCTTTTATGATATTTCCTCCACTAAGTTAAGCAGTTCTCTACTTTTGAATTTAGCCTCACTCAAATCTTTGGGACACTGGAAAACCACAAATACTTTGTCCATATGTAACACAAATGGCCTCTAGCCCAATTCCCAATAGTGTCTTCATTTCCTTCTGAAACTCTGTGAGTCCTGTCTTTACTATCTGCATTTTTATGAACTTTCTGTTCTTCTGAACTCTCACCAGAACTACCCCTCAAGCTACGCTTTCAGAATTCCGGGGCTTCTCTAGCTTATGTCTCCTAACTCTTTCACCCTCTACTGAAAACTAGTTCTAATGGCTGAAGAATTTCAGATGTCAGATTTCTGCACAACAATGACGGTACTCTTAGTACAAATTTTCTGTTCTAGCTTGTGTGTCACCATGGCAAAATACCTGACAGAAACAACTTATGGGAGGAAAGACTTATTTTGGCTCATGAGTCAGAGGATTTCAGCCCATGGTGGCAGGGAAGAATGGCAGAGCAGAGGCAGGGCTGTGGCAGAGGACTTTGCGTTATGGCATCAGGAAGCAGAGAGAACCTACCAGAACTAGGGCTGGGTCACCTTCCAAGGCCCTTCCCCAATGTCCTACTTCTGCCAGCTAGATAACCCTTCCCAAAGTTGCAAAGCTTTCCACTAACAGCACCATCACCTGGGGACCAAGCATTCAAACACATGACTTTGGGAAACATTTTAGATTCAAATCGTGACAGAACAAAGGACATTTATGGAAAAACCATAAAAATTACTCTTCTCTGTGTGTGTGTGTGTGTGTGTGTGTGTGTGTGTGTGTGTGTGTGTGTGATCCTCGGAGGTTTAACCCAGAGCCTTGCATATACTTTGCAAGTGCTCTACCACTGAGCTGTACCCTAGACCATTTTAAATCTTTAAAATTTTGAGTCAGGGTCTCAGTTATGTAGGCTGCCTCAAACTCATGACCCTCTTGCCTCTGCCCCCTAAATTTCTGGGATTACAAGCATGTGCCATCACACCTGGCAAAACATTGTTCTTAATAATGAAAGATTAAACACTTTCCCTTTAGGATCAGGAATAAGACAAAGACATTTGTTTTCACCAGTGCTATTTGACATTGTGCAGAAAGCCCTAACCAGAGAAATTTGACAAGAAAAATAAATAAAATTTATCCAAATTAGAAAATAAAGAGTAGGGCTGGGCACGGTGGCACATGCCTATAATCCCAGTCACCTGAGAGGCAGAGGCAGGAAGATCACAGGTTCAAGACCAGAGAAAGTCTGCATAATTTAGCAAGACCCTGTCTCCAAATAAGAAATAAGAAAAGGGGCGAGGGATTCAACTTAAGTGGTAGAGCACGTGAAAAGTATGTGAAAAGGCCTGGGTTCAACCCCCCAGTACTAACAAAACAAAACAAAACAAAACACCCTTTCTCTATTTGTAGATGATGTAATTCTATATAAAGAAAATCCCATATAACCTATAAAAACTTACTAGAGCTGGTAAATAAACTCACCAAACTTGTAGAGTACAAGATCAACACATAAAAATCTAGTATGCTTCATTACAATAGTAACAAAGAATCTGAAAAGGAAATTAAGAAGTAATTCCATTTATAATAACATCCAAAAGAAAAATTATTTAGGAATAAATTTAAATGAGGAGATGAAAGACTCATACTAAAAAGTATAAGGCATTGATTAAAGAAATATAAAAAGTCAAATAAATGGAAAGGCATCCTATATTTACAGATTGGGAGCATTAACATTGTTAAGATATCAATATTCTCCAAAGTAATCTACAGATTCAATGTAAGTTTTTCTTCCTCTGGATTTTTGAGACAGGGTCTTACTGTCTAGCTCAGTCAGGCCTGGAACTCACTATGTAGACCAGGCTATCCTTGAATTTGTGTCAATCTTCCTGCCTCAGCCTTCTGAGTGGTAAGATTACAGGCATGTGACACTAAACCTGGCTAATTCAATGTAAATTTATCAAAATTCCAATGCCTTTTTTTTTTTTTTTTTAAGAAATTGAAACTGATCTTTGAGTTTATATGGAACTTCAAGGGCCTCTGAGTAGCCAAAACAAAACTGAAAAGGAAAACAAAATTGCCAGTGGTGGTGCCACACTGCTGTGTCCTAACACTAGGGATGCTGAGGCAAAAGGACTAATAGTTCAAGGCCAACTTGGCCTACCTACAAAACAAAACAACAACCAACCAACCAACCAAATAAGCAACAACAAATGATGTGGCACATGCCTGTAATCCCAGCGCCTTAAGAGGCTGAGGAAGGAGTCTTGTGAGTTTGAGGCCAGAGGCAGTCCACACAATTTAGTGAGACCTTGTCTCCAAAAAAAAAAAAAAAAAAAAATTATAAAAACGGCTGTTGGTGTAGCTTAATGGTAGAGCATTTGCCTAACCTATACAAGGCCCTGGGTGCAATCCCTCAGTACTGAAAAAAAAATTGGAGGACTCAGATTTTCTGATTTCCAAACTTACCACCAGGAGAAGGGCATAGCAATCCACTCCCAAAGCAATCCTGAAACAATCAGCCATTGAAAACTCTATGAGGGTCGCTATGAGGCAGACCCCACTCGATGGCAACAATCAAGTTTACTACAAATCTACAACTATCAAAACAGTGTGGTACTGGCATAAATATGTAGATCAATAGAATAGAATTCTGTGTGTAGCAATAAGTCAAAGTATCTATGGGTGATTTTTTTTTTTTTTTTTTTTTTTTTGCAGTACTGGAAGATTGAACCCAGAACCTTGTGCATGCTAGGCAGGTGCTCTACTACAGACCTCCACCCCAAGCCACATTTTTTGTTTTTTTATTTTGAGACAGGGTTTTGCTGAGTGTGCCCTGAACTCAAAATCCTGTTTCAACCCTACAAGTAGCTGGGATCATAAGTGTGTGCCACTGTGCTCAGCTTCTTCTTTTTTTTTTTGTCAAGGGTGCTGTTTAATGGATGGAAAAAGAGTCTCTAACAAATTGTGATAGAACAATAGGGTAATCACGTGCAAAAGAATGAAGTTTTACCCTTGCCTCATTCTTTTTCTTTTTTCAGTGCCAGGGATTGAATGCAGGGCTTCAAGCATGCTAGGCAAGAGCTCTACCGCTGAGCCACACCCCTGCTTCATTCTATATGCAAATACTAATTCACCCTGGATCAGTGAACTAGGTATAAGTGCTAAAACTATAAAACTATTAGAAGAAAACATAACGGTAAGTGTCTTCATGAGCTCATATCTGTCCCTAAAAGTATGAGCAAGAAAAGAAAGAAAATGAAAAGCTTTTGATAGACATATACAGATTGTTCTTCCAAACCTCTGATGAGTCAGTCAAGAATTGCCTTTAAGTACAGTCAGCTAAAAGTCTGAATCTGAATAATACAATGAGTTGCATTTACAAGAATAGAGGAATTTATCTGTTGTTTAAGCTTTTAAGTGGCTTAATGTGACTTCCAAGAAGACACATTATCTGTTTTGCAAGATCACAGCCATCTAACTTCTCATTTTGGCATAAAAACAGAGGCATGCCACTTTTTACTAATAGACAATTAATTTCTCCCCAGGCTGACGTTTAACTCAGTTGGTAGAGTGCTTGTACTGTGTGTTCTGAAGCCCTGGATTCGATCCCCAGCACCACAAAAATGGGAGAAGTCCCTGGCAGCCCACTCCCAAAACAATCAACCATTGAAAACCCTATGAATAGTAGAGAAGCACTGTCAGACACAGTGCGGGGCGTGGCACAGTGTCAGGGAGTGTTTTGTTCTGTTGTACATGGTCGCTATGAGATGGTACCTAACAACAACGACAACAACAATTTCTCCCTATCTGTACTGAGAAATGTTGAGTTGAAGGAGTGCCAAATTATTGGCTTGCTGGAGTGCTCTGTGCCTTGGGCCAGTTCTGATAGGAGGGGCAGACATAGATGCATTATTCAATTTGTCTGGGTAGGAGCTGATGACAACTTGCTCAGGGTGGAGTAGTAGAGATGGAGGATAATAGATATTATAAAAAAATTGTTTCAGAAAAGGAATCAAACGTTTCTTGTGACGGATTGAGTAGGTGCTGCACTAGTTTTCATGTTGAGCAGCAAATTTCCACCACATAACAGCCTTAAATAACACGCATTTACTATCTTACAGTGTTGTGGCTCAGAAGCCCAGACACAGCACTCAGGGTCTCGATAGACTTCAATCCAGGTGTTGGCTGGGGCTGTGGTCTCATCAGAGGCTCAACTAGGGGAAAGATCTATTTCTAAGCTTCTTCAGATAGTTGGAAAAAATTCATCTCCTTGCAAGTGTCCACTGCAATTGTAACCCATTTCCCCTCTAGCTGTCAGAGACCTCCCACAGTTCCTTGACAAATATGACAGCTTACTTTTTCAAAGCCAGCAAGGAAGTGTTTCTCGCTCCAGCCTGCTGAGATGGAATCTTCAGCAGCATAATGTAACCATGAGAGTGACATCCTGTAACCCTTGCCACATAAAATAAGGAAAAGAGGGGCTGACTGACAGCTATCACCTGGGCCATATCCTCCTGCTTAGTAGGAAGTCACAGGTTCTGCCTCAAGGGGCTGATAGTAGACAAAGGCATGACTCATTGGAGGTCTGTGTATGTCACTTTAGAGTGTGTTCCCCACTGGACGGGTAAAAGAAAATGAAGTTCCATCTGTAATATTCAGGTTTGTGGTTTGAGCAGGTAGGTGGATATTGTGGTAGGTGGAATTTCTTTATTGGGTCTGGGAACATGGAGTTGGGTGCTGGTTGATGGAGGATCTTGAGCTCAGTTGTTACCATGGGGAGTTAAGCTGCTCAGGGGAATGAACCATGCCTATTGCGTTCTTTACTCCATATCCACTGTCTTCTGTGTGTCCTAATACATAGTAGGTGCTCAATTGAATGAATGAATGAGTGAGATCTGTGGGACACCCAAGTGGAGGCACTAAGGAGGCCAGGGGCGAGGTCTCCACGGATGACACATTTTCAGACAATTAATTTTTCCCTGGGCTGAGGTTTAACTCAGTCGGCAGAGTGTTTGTTCTGTGTGTTCTGAGGCCCTGGGTTCAATCCCCACCACCACAAAAATGGGAGAAGGACCTGGCAGCCCACTCTGCTTGTGCGGTGACCCCTAGCCCCATCTTGGACCAGATAGGCTAGGAAGATGGCAGAAGGAGCACAGCAGATGGCTCAGGACTGAGTGCAGGAAGCCCAAGGCTCAGAAGTGAGTCCAGAGAGGATGCACTGCAAAGGATACCAAGAAAGGAGAGACACAAGCGCGTGGGGCCAAACGCTGCAAAGAAATTGAGGCAGTAGAGTTACGTGTGGGGAGAACTGGTTTTGGTGGAGTGGTGGGGCTCAGCAGCCAATTTCATGGGCTGAGGTGAAGAAATGGAGGGCCAGCCAATAATTCTTTCTGGAAGCCTGGCTGAAGGAAGGAGGGGCTGTGATAGATGGAAAAAGAAATTGTTGGGTGCTGTTGAGTTGGATCAGACTCATTAGCAACCCTATGTACAGCAGAATGAAGTACTACCCAACATGGTGCCATGCACACCATCCTTTAATGTTTGAGCCCAATGTTGTAGACACTATGTTTCTTCTCATTTCAAGTCATGCCAGAGCAGCAAAAGGAGGTTTTTGGAGTTTTACTCCATTCTCATCATTAAGGTTGACTCTACTTTGAGGAGACAACTCTTTCTCAGTGGTTTCTTGAATGCCTTCCAACTTAGGGGACTTATTTTCTGGCACTCTTATTGGACAGTGGTTCTCTGCTATTGATAGGGTTTTCAGTGGGTAATTGTTTTGGAAGTAGCCTGCCGGATCCTTCTCTCTAGTCTGTGTTAGTGTGGAAGCTCAGCTGAAACCCACCATGGGTGGCCCTGCTGGTTTCTGAAATGCTGGTGGCATAGCTTTCAGCATGACAGCAACACACAAGCCCCCACAGCACCATAAGCTGACAGGCACATGCGGAAGGGGAGAGAAGGGTCGTCTGGAAATGAGATCACCTAGGTTTTAACTTAAAAGAGAGGGTGCCTGGGGCGGGTGCTTGGGGCAAACAGGACTGGGTGGGCAACTCTTGGTTAGAGTGAAGGAGAGACCTTCTTTGCTGATCTTGTGCTCTTGTTTTAATACTGCTTTCGCCATCATATTTTTACTATAGTAAAGTGAGTGCATTTCTTTCGGGATGTTGAAAAGTCATCATTTTTTGGAGAATCTGCTCAGATGCCTCTTCCCTCTTCCTTTTTCTCTTCTCCTCTCCTCTCCTCTCTTCCTTTTTCTTCCCCCTTAATTCTGTCCAGAATTTTCCTCCTTCCTTTCCTTATCTCCACTTTTCTTTCATTTTGTACGGAGGAGTCTTGAACAATTTTCATTGCTGACAGGTGGGTTACAGGAGAGAAGGTAACGAAAGCAATCATGATGATTAATATTGGGAGGCTTCTGTGGAAAGGAACATCTAGACTACAGGGCACAGGTGGCAGGATTGGCCTTGAGGAGGCCAAGGGACAGAAACTCCTGTGTGGCAGAGGGAAGGAAGGAAGGTCTGCACGTGTGGAGTGCCAAGGGATGGTATTGTTCTGGGGTCAGGAAGAAGAATGGGGTTCTCAGAGCTCAGGCTTGATCGTTTTTGTGTCCACACTAGTGCTGCAGGCCCCACCTTCCACATAATACACTATTAATATCTATCATATGAAAGAACATATGAACAAAGCTGGGTGGGGTGGTGCACACCTGTAATCCCAGTACTAGAGAGGCTGAGACAGGAGGATTGACGCAAGTTTGAGGCCAGCTTGGGTTACATAGTAAGTTCCAGGCCAGCCTGGACTACACAGTGAGACCCTGTCTCAAAAAAAGAAAAAAACAAAAGGAAATAATACATAAACAAATTATTTTAAGGGCAGTGTAAATAACATATTTTTCCTTAATTTTTAAAAATGAGATCCTTTTTGTTCTCCTCCAGTACTGGGGATTGAATCCAAGGCCTTTTATACACTAGGCAAGCACTCTACCTCTGAACTACATCCCTTCAAAATGATATTCTTGTTGGATTATGTTGGTGTACAAATAAGACATGCTCCTTGTGAAATGTTTAAGTAATATAGAAAGAGGCTCTCAGAGGTTTAACTGCCCAGTTTCATGTGACTTCGACCCAGATTTTCTGACAACTAGTCCATTCCTCATGTTGGCTATTTATTTATTTGTTTTTGGAGACAGGATCTTGCTTTGTAGCCCAGGCTGGCTTTGAACTTGAGTTCCTCTTGCCTCAGCCTCCTGAGTGCTGGGATCATAGCCATGTGCCACTAAACTCGCTCGCTTGTTCTCTTTCTCTCTCTCTCCCCGCAACCCTCTCCCTCTTCCTCCTAGGCAGTGTCTTACTGTGTATCTCAGGCTGGCCTGGAATTCGTGTTCCTCCTTCCTCATCCTCCTGAGTACTAGGATTATAGCATTTGCCACCATGCCCAACCTCTGTCTCTCTATCTTTAAAGAGGAATAGTTTAGTCCTTAAATAGCATCCAGAGGACAAAGGGAATAAGTAGATGAAGGATTGACTTTCCTCTGGGCCTGTCAATGTCACCCATCAGCTCTGTCCCTAGATTAAATCAGAAGGCTGGAGGCAGGTTGTCTGTGCCAGCCATCTGGGTTTCAGAAATCGAAGGAATGTCTACTTAGCTGCTTGAGTATTTCCAAACTTCATGATGTCATTTACTACCCTGATTATGACTTAATATGGTTGGAAGACGAGAGGCATTCAAGTCGCATATGTGTGTGAGAAGCACAAGAGAACGTGAGTGCGTTGGGAGCCATGGCCTTTGGCCCTTTTGCCGTAGCCATAGTCTCCTTGGGTGACCTCAGCCATCTCTATCCATGGTGTTTTCACCACCAAGACAGTATGGGTGCCCGCACGCTCAGAGCAGACGTTGGGCTCTCAGTCTTCTCTCCCTACACCAGCCGTGTCTCCACGCCTCTCTCTTGGTGAATGAACAACCTCGCAGGGAGGCTGCGGGAAGTCTTCCCCTGGCATGCAGATCCCGCACCACACCGTGCAGATTCCTTCCTCTGAATCACTCTTGCTCCAGCCTCCATTCCCTTACAAAAGAGCGCGGCATTTACTCCTCTCCTGGTTGTTGGAAAGTGCTGGGTGCTGGTTGATCATAGATTCCCAGGCCTCTTCTCTGCTTCAGATTCCATAGGACTGGCATCTGAATCTATAGCAGGTGCCCCAGGCACTTCTTAGCAATAGACAGCATTGTTACCCTACTGATCCCTTGCCTGTGGTCTCTGCCCTGTCAGTCAAGCTCCACTCTGCTATAAAGGTAACTTCCTAAAATGTGCCGGTGACTCTTGGTCAGTAGCACAGAGCCCAAACTGTAGCATGGCCAATGGGAAGTCCTTTGACCTCCATCTTCCTCGCCAGCCTCATCTGCTTTCCTTGGGTTCTAATAACTCAATATCTGTTGATACTGTGGATCTCATCAATATTTCATTGCTCAGTGCCTTTGTGTGTGCTGTTCTTTCTGGCTGGATAGTCCTCCTTCCCTAGGTCCACCAGGAAGTCCCTTATCCATCCTGTAGGACCTGGCTCAAGCCTTCCCTCTTCTAGGAACTTTTCCTTGCCACTCTTGGAGCATGAACATATGTTTATTATTGTGGTTGCCCCATTGGTTCCTCTATGGCAGACTGTGTTTAGCCCACAGGTACATGTGGTATTTGTCGCTGTTGTTAGGCACCAAAGAGTTGGGTCCAACTCATAGTGACCCTCATAGGGTTTTCAATGGCTGATTGTTTCCGGGATTGTTTCAGGAGTGGATTGCCACATCCTTCTCCCGTTTTTGTAGTGTTGGGGATCGAACCCTGGGCCCTCAGAGAGCACAAAGCAGCACTCTACCAACTGAGCTAAACCTCAGCCCCATTTGTCATGGTAGGCATGCATTAAACATAATAGTAAAAGCTCTTCTTATTTGAGAGGAAACTTAATGAAAGTAAATAGAGTAATTTTCAGGAAATAAAGTTCTTGCTCTTTCTCCTGTGAGTCTAAACTTTAGAGTGTCCCCTGCCCTTTGTGGTGTTAGGGATTGAACTCAGGGCTTCCCATATGCTAAATTCATGCTGTACCCCTTGAACTACACCTCTAGCCCATTTAAAGTTTCTTACTATAAAAATCGCTTGCATCCATACCACTGTGGCATCTGATTCCGTCAGATCTCGGAAGCTAAGCAGGGTCAGGCCTGGTTAGTACTTGGATGGGAGACCGCCTGGGAATACCAGGTGTTGTAGGCTTGGGAGAAGGACCCGGTAACCCACTCCCAAAAACCAATCATCCATTGAGACTCTATGAACAGCAGAGAAGCAGTAATAATACTCTTTCGCCTGTTGCATGTAGGGTCTTTATGAGTCTCCATGGCACCTAACAACAACAACTGTAAAAATTGGTCATCATTTTATCTATTTACCTATACAAAGTTAGCACATTAAACTGTAATAATAGTCAACCTTTGTCTGGTACCTGCTATGTGCCAGGAAGTCACATTTACCATTTTCCTTCATCCTGCAGATGAGGAAACTGAGGCCCAGAGGTGAACTAGTTTGTGCAAGATCACAAAGCTGCTAAGGAGTGGGATTGGTTCCTGTTCTTGTTAGGTGCTGTCAAGTTGTGTCTGACTCATAGTGACACTGGTTTTCAATGGCTGACTGTTTCGGGATTGCCTCGGGAGTGGATTGCCACATCCTTCTCCCATGTTTGCGATGCTGGAAATTGAACTGGGGACCTCAGAGACTGTAGAGCGGAACTCTACAAACTGAGCTAAATCCCGGCCCACGGGATTGGTACAAGGACATTATTATGTTGTTCTCCCCCTCTTCCTGGCTCAAAACTCCCTCCCCAACGCAGGCTGCAGAAGCTTTTCCTCCCCCAGGAGGGTCACATAACTCTAATTTTCCTCTGCCTTTTTTTCCTGGAGCTGGTCATAAAGAAAAATTAGGTCATAAGACCCTGTCATTCCAGAGGGTCCTGCCCCATGCCCTGCAGGGAGGGATGCTGCACAGAGGCCAAGAATCTGAACAGACAGGCCTGGCTGGTTTCCTCACTCTGTCTCTGTCTCTTATCAGTCATGCCTATACAATGGAGTCCCCTTAAAAACCCAAAATTTCAGGCTTGGGAGCTTCTGGATAGCAGAACACCTGGGGTTCCTGGATGGTGGTGCATCCAGAAAAGGTAGGGAAGCTCTGTGACCCTTCCCCTGTACTTTGCCCCAGGCATCTCTCTGTCTCTCTATCTCTCTGTCCCTCTTTGTGGTGTTGGGTATGGAACCCAGGGTTTCACGCAGGTTAGGCAACCATGCTACCACTGAAATACCTCCCCGCCATTCTTATGCGTAACTTTATCAGTATCATTTTAGTATCTTTTATTTTTATTTATCTAGTTTTGTGATACTTGGGAGTTGAACCCGGGGCCTTGCACATATTTCGCAAGTATTCTACTGCTGGGCTGCACCCCCAGGCCATTATTTTTTATTTTTATTTTGAGTAAGGGTCTTGCTAAGTTATGCAGGGTGCTTCTGGTCTCAAACTTGCAATCCTCCTGCCTCTGCCTCCTGACTCGCTGGTATGACTGGAGTCTCTGCTCAGGTGCCAGATGCTGGGCTCCTGGGTCCACAGAACCAGGCATAAATGCAAAGAGAGCAAAGGCAAATGAGAGCAAGGAAGATTTTATTGAAAGGATAGACAAAGCCTTCATAGAATGGAGTCCTGACTGAGCAGCTGGGGTGGAGGTCCCGTGTGTGTGTGTGTGTGTGTGTGTGTGTGTGTGTGTGTGTGTGTGTGTTTGTGGTGCTGGGGGATGAATCCAGGGCTTGCATACTTTGCAAGTGCTGTACCACAGAGCTGCACCCTCAGCCCATTTTTTTTTTCTTTTTACTTTTTGAGACAGCGTCTCGCTAAGTTACGCAGACTGCCCCTGGTCTCGAATTTACAATCCTTCCCCCTCTGCCACCTGAGCTGCTGGGATTACAGGCTTGCACCACTGTGCCTGGTTTGTGTTGGACCTTTTGAGCTGGCTTTAGCAGATTGGTCCTCAGTTAGCAGATACCTGTACATTGGCCCAATAGAGTTACAGAGCAGTTCTTTCTTTTGTTTCTACCTAGAGATTGATTAGCTAGGTAACTGCTGGCCAGGTCATGGGACTTGTTTTTTTTACAAGAAAGGGATTTAAGGAAATGAAACTTAAGTGGTCTGACGAAAACTCAGGTGACTTAATTGGTTACCTGCTGATCATCTTGCCACAGTGGTTCCTTATTGCCAGGCTCCATTTCCCTGATCCTGCTTGAAAATTGCCAGCTCTTATCACTGGGACTGGGTTGGGGTTTGGCTCAGTTGGTAGAGCACTGCCCCACATTTTCTGAGGACCTGGGTTCCATCCCTAGTACCACAAAAATGGAAGAAGGATGTGGCAGTCCACTCCTGAAAACAATTCCTGAACAATCAGCCATTGAAAATCCTATGAGGGTCACTATGAGGTGGACTCAACTATGGGGTACTAACAATAATTACCAAGACTACAGGCATGCGCCACCACGCCCAGCCCTTAGTATCTTTTGTAATAAAATAGTAAACATAAGCGTTTCCTGGAATTCTGTGAGCCAGTGGGGAAAATTAATCAAGCCCAAGAAAGGGATTGTGGGAACCCTGACTTATAGTCAGTCTTTCAGAAACATGAATAAACAACTTGGAGCTTGCAATTGGCATCTAATAGGGAGGCAATCCTGTGGATGGAGCCCACAACCTGTGGGATCGGATGCTGTCTCCAGATAGTGTCAGAGCTGAATTGGATAGGAGGATGCTCAATGGTGCCTGCTGTTGTGGAATTGCTTGTTTGCTTGCTTGCTTGCTGGTAGGGAGAAACCTCCAGCTTTCTGATGTCACAGAAGTGATCTGTGTTGTCAGTTGTTGTTGTTGTTAGGTGTGGTAGAGTCGGTATCCGACTCATAGCGACCCTGTATACAACAGGTAAAACACTACTGTCAGGGCTTCTTTGCTGTTCATAGGGTTTTCAACGGCAGATTGATTTTTGGGAGTGGGTTGCCAGGTTCTTCTCCCAAGCCTACAGTATCTGTTGTTCCCTGGCGGTCTCCCATCCAAGTACTAACCAGGCCCGACCCTGCTTAGCTTCCGAGATCTGACGGGATCGGATGCCACAGGGCTACGGCTGCAGGCTGTGTTGTCAGAGGGTAGTAGAAAAAGCAGTCTGAGTTTGAATTTTTAAATTTTGGGGATTTTATCTGCCTCATGGGAGCAATGCCATTCTACCTCGTCTAGAGACTTAGTGAAGAACTGTTAGCACATGCAGGGTGCTGAGGAGTGTGGGTATGTCAGTGAGTGAAGCAATCTGGACGGGAGGCAATGGCAGGGGTGGGAGGCAGTAGGGAGTATGGTCAACTGAAAGGTGTGCACTGTTTGAAGGAGTCAGTGCTACGTGCTGTGGGGCACATCTGTAATCTAGCAACTCAGGAGGCAGAGGTAGGAGGACCTTGAGTTCCAGGTCAGAGGCACCCTGTGCAACTCAGCAAGATCCCATCTCAAAAAATTAAAAAAGCAGCTGGGGGTGCAGCTCAGTGGTAGAGCATTTGCCCGGCATGTGCAAGGCCTTGGGTTCAACTCTCCAATAAGGTTTTAAAAAGTTATAAAAATATTAGGCAAAAAAATAGAGTTGTTGGCCAGCGGTTCTTGGTGGTACATGCTGGTAACTCAGGAGGCTAAGGCAGGAGGATCATGGAGTGTGAAGCCAGCCTGGGTTACATAAGGTCCAATCTCAAAGAAAAATAAAATGTTGGCCAAAACTGAGTGCCAACTGATCCCCCTCCAACATTTTGTTATGAAACTTCAAATGGAAAGCAAAGCTGAAAGAATTTCACAGTGTACGTCTGTATGTATCTATTACCTAGATTCTGCCATGAATATTTTGCTTGCTTTGTCTCATATCTATCCATCTTTATATGCACTCCCCCATTTTCTTTCTTTCTTTCTTTCTTTCTTTCTTTCTTTCTTTCTTTCTTTCTTTCTTGTTGTACTTGAGGGTTACTATTTTTTTTTTTTTAATTTGAAACAGAGCCTTGCTAAATTAAGCAGGCTGCCTCTGGCCTAGAACTTGTGATCCTCCTGCCTCTGCCTCCCGAGTTGCTGAGATTACAGTTGTGCGCCACCGTGCCTAGCCATTTTATTTTTTGATGGTTTTCAAAGTAAACTGCAGAAGGCAATACACTTCTCCCTAAATACATTATCATGTACATCATGTAAATAAGTGGATATTTTCTCAATTACTAGCTAGTCTTGCTGCTAGAAGCTGTGGGAACTTGTTCCAGGACCTGGTCCTCTTTCTGGCTACCATCTGGACTGGGGGCCTTGGGTATGCAGTCCAGTGGCAGAGTGCTTCTAAGTATGTGCAAGGCCCTGGATTCAACCCTCAAGTGCAACAATCAATAAGCAAATAAATAAATAAATACAACTAGAAGGAATACATGTTCTTTCCCTTCTTTTTCTCTCTTCTCCCCTTCTGTTCTTTTCTGTCTTCCTGCTCTTGGGTGGCCATATGCACCCCTCCCCCTTTCCTTGGGCTCATCATCTTCTCTGTCTATCCAGTGTACTTTTCCTTCTAAAAAGCTTGCTTGACTTTTCTTCTGCCCTCTCTGGCTTCTCCTTCTCTTGGGAATATCCTATCTTATGCCAATTCACACAAAGAACTGAGGTATCTCCAAGCTTTTTTCCAGGCTTATTTGAACTTCTCCAGGTGCCTCAGTTTTCCTTGACAGTTAGTCTTTAAAGGCAAACTATCTTTCATAATCGGGAGAAGCACCCAGCAACTCACTCCCAAAAATCAATCTACCATTGGAAACCCTATGAATAGCAGAGAAGCTCAGGGTCGCTATGAGTCAGATACCAACCTGATGGCGCCTAACAACAACAACAACATCTTTCATAATACATCTTGCCTCTATTCTGTACTATAACTTCTGTGTCAGGCATAAATTCTTTTACGTGCCAAACACAAAGGCTGTGAATTGCTGTCAGCTTCCTGGACCTGTGCTCTCTGGTAACAATTACTTTATTGCATTTTCAAATTATTTTATACATTTAAGATGTACAGTAGGAACTATTTCACACATTTCAAAAAAAATATTAAAGCTGGGTACGGTGGCACACACCTGTAATCCCAGTGACTCGGAAGGTTGAGGTGGAAGGATTGCAAATTTGAGGCTAGAGGCAGCCTATGTAATTTAGAGAGACCCTGTCTCACAATAAAAAGTAAGAAATGGGCTGGGAAGGCAGCTCAGTGGTGGAGCACTTGCAAAGGAAATGTGAGACTCTGGATTTAATCCCCCTGGTAACCAAAAATTAAAAAAAATAAAAAAAAAAGCTATTAATGAATAGTTTTCTTTCTACCTTTCTCCCATCTGCCCAGGTCCTGCCTCCAGCCCTTCCGCCCCCAGTAGTCATTTGTGCGGTTTATTTTTATTGCAACCAGGGATACAAAGTTGGCAGTTGATCTGTGAGACAGAATGTTGACTTTGCTGGTTGGGCCACACAGGGAAGAGCTGAGTCTGTTGGCTGCACGTAAGAGAAAATAAGCAGGCCTGCATCAGAGACATGAAAGTTTTGCTAGAACTCACCGGACGGAATCTTGCCTCATCAGTATGTAAGAGAGTGCTACCAGAGAAGAGAATTGTTCTCGTCAAACTGACATGGTGCTTGTTATGGAGTGAATGTTTGTGTCCTCTCTATTGTGTCTATTCATGTGTTTAAGTCCTAAATACTCCAAATGTCCCATCTTGATGGTGTTTGGAGGTAAGGCCTTTGAGAGGTAATTAGGTTTTGTGATGATCATCTTGATTGAGAAGCGCCTAGGAAGTTAGTAAAACACACTCCTGGGTGTGGCTGTTGGGGTGTTCCTGTAGAGGATTAACTGGGGGAAAGACCTACCCTAAATGTGAGTGGCACATTCCGATAGGCTGAAGGTATGGATGGAAGAAAAGGGGAAGATGGAGGAAGCCTGCTAACCAAGGCATTCTCTGTTTCCTCTTGGCTCCCTCCATATGGGCTGCTCTGCTTCACCACGCCCTGCTGCCCAGATGGACTGAAACCTCTGAAACCGTGAGCAAAATAAATTTTCCCTCCCTTAAGTTGTTTATGTCAGGTATTGTGTCAAAGGGACAAAATGTCTGACCAACACAGATTTTGATGAGAGTGTGGCCCCATGATAGGATCAGTCTTCTTTATATAAAAAGGGGAAAAGCAGGATGTGGTGGTGCACACCTATAGTCCCAGCTACTCGGGAGGCTGAGGCAGGAGGATTGCTTAAGCCCAGAGTTTGAGGACAGCCTGGGCAACATAGCAAGATCCCTAACACACACACACACACACACACACACACACACACACACACACACACATTCTGTCTCTCTCTCTCTGTCTTTTGTTTTTCTTTCTTTTTCTTCTTTTCTTCTTTCTCTTCTTTCTTTCTTTCTTTCTTTCTTTCTTTCTTTCTTTCAGCACTGAAGATCAAACCCAGGGCCTTGAGCATGCTAGGCAAGTGGTGTACTACTGAGCTACATCTCCAGCCAAGACTCTGACTCTTAAAGATATATATATATATACAGGGGAAGATACCAGAGCTCCCCTCCTCTCTGCATGTGGACACACCAATAAGGCAGCCCCTCTGCAAGCCAGGTAGACGCTTGCCTCAGAGCTGGACCATGTACATACTGATCTGAGCACTTCCCGGCTCCAAAACTGTGAGAAATAATTTTCTGGGTTTTTGTCATTGTTGTTTGCTTCTTTTTAAAGTAAGGGTCTTGCTATAGAGCCAAGGCTGACCTCAAACTTGAGACCCTCCTGCCTCTTGAGTGCTGAGATTACAGATGTGCACCACCACACCTGGCTCATTTTCTGTTTTTTAAGCCTCGTAGTCTGTGGTATTTTGTATGGTAGTCTGAGCTGGAGGACCAGAATTGAAAAGATTTTCAGGTCTCTGAAAGTGGCTTTCTGTGTACCTTTTAATTGCTTTGTTGAGTGGGTCCAAATGTGCCATATTTGAAATGTGAGGAAGCTGGGTGTCGTGGCACACGCCTGTAGTCCCAGCACTGGGGAGACTGGGGCAGGAGGATTGGGAGTTTGAGGTGAGTGAGGTGGAACAGAGACTTAGTGGAAAGGTCTGTGGGCTGGGAAGGTGGTTGACCCCAGGGAAAGGACTAGTAAGTGCTTGAATCCTGTAATGGCTTTAGTGACCTGTGAGCAGATATACATAATTAGTTAAATTGCTGTATTTAAACTCCACTCAGCTTTTGGCAGTTGCTAATCTCTTACCTTGGGGGCCTTTAGGGGAGAATGGATATGTGTGAAAGGATTTCAAATCTTAAATTGTGGTGTTAGGTGCTAAGCATGGGCTGCCTAACCCAGTTTACAACTGTGTACTTCTGGGGGGTAAAGGACTGGGATTTAGCTCAGTTGGTAGAGCACTGCTCTGCAGTCTCTGAGGTCCCAAGTTCGATTCCCAGCACCACAAAAAAACGGGAGAAGGATGTGGCAATGCAATCCTGAAACAATCAGCCATTGAAAACCGTATAAGGGTTGCTATGAGTCAGATACATCAACGGCAACAACAAAAACCTCTATGGGGTAGACAGAGGGAAGGCCTGGGGAATTTTTGCATTGGACCTCAGTTATTTTTTTGCTTTGGAGACAACACTGCCCTCTCCTGGCCTAGTCTTGAAACTGCAGCCTCTAATCTCCAGGCGTGGATTCTTCCCCCTTGCTTGATCTCAAGTGTTGCCAGAACAGCTCTGCTTGCTCTGTTATTTTGTACAGCCACATGGGCTTAATTGCTCCCCAGTGTGATTTCCCAGAGGCTAGAGGCAAGAGAAACACTGGGAAATCAGTGGTGGGTCTCTCAGTCTCTAGAAACAAAATCCTTCTTTCTTGAGTTCCTCTCTGCAACTTTTTATTACACCCTCTACTTGCCAAGCTGTCTTCTAGGTATTTGGGACACAGTGGTCAAAACAGATAAGGATCTCAGTCCTTTTGATGCTTATAGTATGGAGAAGAGGGAAAGAGGCAGTAAACTATAGACTACATGATAAACAATCAAAGTACATAGTATGTTGTTGATGGTGTTAGATGCTGTCAAGTTGGGTTTGACACAGAGGGACCCCCATAGCATTTTAAATGGCTGATTATTTTGAGAGTGGACTGCCACACCTTTCTCCCATTTTTGCTGTGCTGGGGATCGAACCTGGGTCCTCAGAGAGTGCAGAGCAGGTGCTCTACCAGCTGAGCTAAAACCCAACCAGAAGTGATAAGTGCAGTGGCAAAAGAACAATATTTAAAATGGAGCAGGGTAAGGGGCATCGGGAAGGCTGGGGAGGTGCAGTTGTAAACAGGTGGAAGGGGCATCTCTGGGAGAAGGTAGAACGCAGCAAGCATGTGGGAGGTGAGGGAATTGCTTACAGGAGGCTAAGGAAGAGCTTTCTGCACAGAGAGAACAGATGAGTTGATGCCCTAAGGCAAAGTGGAAGAACGTAGTTAGAGGGTTTTCTGGGTTGAATTGTGCTCCTCCCTCTAAAGTCAACTGTTGAACTAACCCTCAGGACATCAGAATGTAACCTTACTTGCAATTAGAGCTGTTGCAGGTGCAATTAGTTAAGATGAGTCATTAGAAGGGGCCCTAACCCAATATCCTGGTGTCCTTGTAGAAAGGGGAAATGAAGGCAGACCCGTGCATGCTGGGAGCATGGAATGTGGAGATCAGGGCAAAGACTGTGTGATGCTTGTACTGGCCAGGGGCTGCCAGCAATTGCCAGCAAACCACTAGGAGCCAAGGGAGGATGAACAGGTTAGATCATCACTCTCAGCGCTCAGAAGGAACCATCCCTGCTGCTCAGCGGCAGTGGGAGCTGCAGCCCAACACTACTGGTTGGGGCAACTGATGAGTTCTTTTTGGACACCTCCACTTAGGTGAAACTAGAATTTTTGACATACACTACAGAAAAGGATTTCAGGATGAGTCACACTTCGACTGCCTGAGAGGAGGAGGAAGAGAGAAGAGAGTGAGATGCATGTTTCCTTTAGTTTTATTTAAAACTAGGGCATGCCCAGTGTGATGTCAGTCCCACTCAAGCTCTACCTGGGAAAGCCCCCTGTTCAGTAATATTTTGTGGTTTAGGGCATATAGACCCTAGGGTCTTTGTTTTGTAAAGTGGCTTAATGGACTTGCTTGGCATATTTCAAAACAATGGGCCAAAAGACAGGTATCTTATAATGGTCTGCCTTTGTTCATATGCAGGCAGCTGTTGATCTTGGGTTAGGGTGTGGGGTCCACTGGAATAATACCCTTCCAATGTGCTGGGGGTCATCGTGGTTTCACATGTCATAGCTGAACGCAGGAGCCATTTTATATCCCCTTTTCCCTCCTCGTGTCCTATTGATACCTTACCTAGTGACCTAATACTATAACTATCTTCATAAACCTCATACGAAATTCAAAAAGTAAACTCACATAAAATAAGAACAACCTTAAAAAAAACCGCTATTAACTGAACTCCAGATTTTATTTTGATTTTCCCAGTTTCCCCATGACCTCTTTCTGTTCCAAAATCCAATCCAGGCTACTACATTACTTTTATTTTCTTTTTTTCTTTTTCTTTTTTTGAGACAGAGTCTTGCCATGTAGCCCAGGCTGGCCTAGAACTCACAATGTAGACCAGGATGGCCGTACCCTTGTGTTGGTCCTCCTGCTTCTGCCTCTCAGGCGGTGGGTTTGCAGGCACGCACCACCACACCCAGTACCACATTACATTTACTTGTCAGATCTCCCCAATCGTTTGTGGTCTACAATAGTTTTCTACGGTTTTTTCTTCCTGTTTTGTTTTTTTTTTTAATGACTTTGACAGTCTTTAGAAATACTGGCTAGGTGTTTTGTAGACTGTCTCCTAATCTGGGTTTATCTGATATTTTTCTCATGATTAGATGGGGATTTTGGAGAGAATTCCCCAGAGGTGAGGTAACCTTGTCACATCATATCAGGGGTACATGAAATCTGTACAACATTCCTAGTAAAGTTAGCCTTCCCCACATGGTAAAGGTAGTGTTTGCCAAGTTTCTCTGCTGTACAGTTAGTGAAAATGCACTTTAAAAAAACTCAGTTCTAACCAGAGCAATCAGGCAAGAGAAAAAAATAAAGGGCATCCAGATTGGAAAGGAGGAAGCCACATTGTCACTGTTTGCAGAGGTCACGATCTTATGTAGGGAGAACCTCTAAGACTCCACCCAAACCATCAGAACTAATAAACAAATTCAGCCAGGTTGTAGGATGCAAAATCAACATGGAAAGATTCGTAGTGCTAAGTTGGGCATGGTAGCACACTCCTGCAATGTCAGCATGGCAAGGCTGAGGCAGGAGGATAGCAAGTTGGAGGACATCCTGGGTTACGTAGCAAGTTCAAGACCAGCCTCAGATACTTAGTGAGACTATGTCAAACAAAGAAACAAACAAAATAATAAACAACAAAAGTTAGTGTTCCTATGAGCCAATAATAGATTACTTAAAAAAGAAATTATTTTTATTTGTTTTTCCAGTACTAGAGGGTTGAACGCAGGGCCTTGTGCATATTTTACAATTGCCCTACCACTGACCTGCACCTCCAGCCCTTTTATTTTTTATCCTGAGTCAGGGTCTCACTAAGTTGTACAGACTATCTCTGGGCCCAAACTTGTGATCCTCTTGCCTCTGCCTTCTGAGTCATTGTGATTACAGGCATGCACCACCATTCCCAACATGAAAAGGAAATTTAAAAAGCAATCCCATTTACAATAGCTACAAACATTAAAAATACCTAGGAATAAATTTTACCAAAGAAATAAATTATTTCTACAATGAAAGCTATAAAACATTGATGAAAAAATTGAAGAGTGCACAAAAAATTGGAAAGATATCTCATGTTCATGGATTGAAAGAACAAATATTGTTAACATGTCCATAGTACCCAAAGTGATCTACTGATTCAGTGCAATCCTTATCAAAATATTAATGACATTCTACACAGAACTAGAAAAAATCCTAAAATTTATGGAGCCACAAAACAGACAAAACAAACAACCCCCCTCCCCAAATAAAACAAAGAAACAAAAAACACCCTGAATAGTCAAAGTAATCTTAAGCAAAAAGAACAAAGCAAGAGGTATTACACCACCCAACTGAAAAATACACTACAAAACTATAGGAATCAAAACAGCAAGGTATTTACATAAAAACAAATATGTAGACCAATGGAACAGAATAGAGAGCCTAGAAGTAAACCTATGCATCTACAGCCAATTGCTCTTTGACGAAGGTGCTAAGAACACACTTAGGGGAAAGGATGATCTCTTTGATAAGTGGTGCTGGAAAAATTAGTTATCCACATGCAAAAGAATGAAACTAGATACTTATTTCTCTCTTGAGTTATAAAAATCAAATCAAAATGGATTAAAGAAATGAACATAAGACCCAAAACTAATAGAAGGAAACACAGGAGAAAAACATCAGGACATTTGAATGGGCAAGGTTTTTTTGGATAAGACAACAAAAGCACAGGAAACAAAACCAAAAATAGAAAATTGAATTACATGAAGTAAAAAAGCTGCACAGCAAAGGAAATAATCTACAGAGTGCAGAGACAACTTACAGAATGGGAGAAAATATTTGAAAACCACACATCTGACATAGGATTAATATCCAGAATATATAAAGAACTCAAAAAATTGATAGAAAAAATCAAATAACTCAATTAAAAATGGGTAATAGATCTAAATAGACATTTTCCCAAAGAAGATGTACAAATGGCTGATAGATATATAAAATGCTCAACAGCACTAATCATAACAGAAATGCAAATCAGAACCACAATGAGATATCAATTCCAGTTAGAATGAGTATGAGCAAAAAGACTAAAGATAAAAAGTGTTGGCAAGGATGTGGAGAAAAGGGAACTCTGTTGGGCACCACTAATGGGAGTTAACGAACTTCAGACAGGATCAGGGAAATCGGTCTGGAAATAGGGAGCCACTGGGGCAAGACAGTCATCAGGCAACCAATTAGATGACTTGAGTTTCAGTCAGACCACGTAAGTTTCATTTCCCTAGGTCCCATTGTTCCAAGAAAAACAAATCCCATGATGGCCAGCAGTCACCTAGCTAATCAATCTCTGTTGCTGTCAGGTGCCGAGTTAGGTCCAACTCATAAAGACCCTCCTAGGGTTTTCAATGGCTGATTGTTGTGGGGAGTTGATTGCCATGTCCTCTTGTTTTTGTGGCGTGAGCACTTCAGAGACTGCAAAGTGGCACTTTACCAACTGAGCCCAATCAATCTCTTGTTGTTGTTGTGAGCTGCTGTTGAGGTGGTTTTCGACTCATAGCAACCCTACATACAACAGGCAAAACAGTACTGTCAGCATTTCTCTGCTATTCATAGGGTTTTCAATGGCTGATTGTGTTTTGGGAGTAGGTTGCTGTGTCCTTCTTCCAAGCCTACAGCACCTGGTGTTCCCAGGCGGTTTCCCATCCAAGTACTAACCAGGTCCCACCCTGCTTAGCTTCCGACATCTGGTGGGATCAGATGCCACAGTGGTATAGGTGCAGGCAATCAATCTGTAGACAGAAGCAAAAAAAAACAGTTGCCCTTTTACTCTATTGGGCCAACAGACAGATACACGCTAACTAGAAGACCAATCTACTAAAGCCAGCTCAAAAGTCCAGCCCAAAGAAAGATACCATGAAATCCCCTAGATCACAGCTCCACTTTGGCTACCCAGTTGGGACCCCCTCATTTCAATGAAGGCTTTGTCTATCCTTTCAATAAATCTCCTTTGCTGTCTATGCATTTATTCCTGGGTCTGTGGACCCAGGAGCCTGGCATCATGGACCTGAGAGGAAACTCTGATCTTACCATGACACAGGCCTGTAATCTGAGTTAGTCAGGAGGCTGAGGCAGGAGAATCACAGGTTTTCGGCCAGAGGCAGCCTGCTCAACATAGCAAGACCTTGTCTCAAAATAAAAAATAGAAAAGGAGCTGGGGTGCAGCTCAGAGGTGGAGCACTTCCCTAGCATGCATGAGGCCCTGGGTTTGTCAGCAGGGTGAGCGAGATGCAACCCAGCACTGCCACCTGCCCAGGAGTTCCCCTTCCCAGGACTTCTACTTAGGTGATGCAGGGTCCTTGGCTCCACTGCAAAAAAAAAAAAGAATTTTTAGGAGGAGTCAGAGAGTGAAACAAAGTTAGAAAGTTTATTAGGTAGGGGCAAGAGAGAGTACATGCTTCAGGGGAAGCTCGGGTGCCCAGAGAGAAGGAGAGCCACTTAAGAAAGGAATAACAGTACACATCTAAGACATGAATGACGGCTTCTTAAGAGAGGGAGTCGTGTTTTCACAATAAACAGGCCACTGGGGGTGAGGCCTACAGCCCAGTGCTTCTACCATCTTAACCTGAGGAGTTCTCCTTTCTTGGGACCTCAACTCAAGGGAAAGCCTGGTCCTTGACTCTATCACAAAAATGAATTTTAGGATGAATGAGTAAGAGATTGAAGCAGTTTGAAGTTTATTAGATAAAAGGTAAGTGATAGTGAGATCGGAGTTTCCTCTCAGGTGCTGGGTTCCAGGTGCCGGGCTCCTAGGCCCATAGACCCGGGAATAAATGCACGGATATCAAAGGCAAGTGAAAACAAGGGAGATTTTATTAAAAGGAAAGACAAAAGATTTTGCCAAGAGAGAGGAAGGGGGTCCCAACAAGCTAGCATGGGAATGTCTTTTACTGCAAATTCTTAAGGGGAGGAATGGGAGGCCCATTTTGTTGTTTCTACCCGGAACTTAATCAGTCAGGTGTCTGTCTGGTGATGAGATCACTATCTACTTTCTTGGAAACATGGGGGTCTCATCTAAACTCAGGTAATCTAACTCACCTTACTTCAGTGGTTTCCCTATCTCCAGGCCCCATTTCCCTAATCCTGCCTAAAATTTGATAACTGCTCTTTCCCCTCTTTTCAGAGGAGGACCCATAACTGCTAGTAAGGGGGTACAGGATGACTCCACCTCCAGCTCCTTCAGGCTGTGAGGAGGCAAAGCCAGGGACAGAATTCAGAGCTATTCTGCAGTGGGTTGGTCTAGGGGTCCTTGGAAAATAGGTTCTGCCAGTTGAAGTTCTGTTTCCATAACCACTTGTAGCATGATGGATACTAAATGAGAGGAAACAATATTTATGGGACAATTTATCGTGTAGAGTCCAAATGGAAGAATTAGTCCTATGCTCAACCAAGGTCCTGTAAAGGGGAATTTCCAAGATAGCCATCCCCAAGTATATGGCAAAGACATCTAGTCATGAGATGTTCGTTAAGGAAGTTTTGTAGCCTGCTCTTTGAGTTGTTTTACTGTGTCACTTACCACCCCCAAGTGATTTGCACAGACACAACATTCCTCTTCCAGGACCCAGCAAATACCCACCCCTGGGTGGCTGTTAGTAAGTTTAGCCTATGAATGTTTCAAAGGGCCACAGGAGCCAAGGAATATACTTGGTCCTGGAGGCTATCTTGCGAAATCCCCTTTATAAGACCTGTTGTTGTTGTTGTTAGGTGGGGGTCCAACACATAGTGAGCTTATGTACAACTAAATGAAACACTACCCAATACTGTGTCAGGCACATGATCTTTTTTATGTTTAAGCCCTTTGTTGCAGCCACTGTGTCAATCTGTCTAGTTGAGGGTCTTTCTTTTTTTCATTGACCTGCCACTCTTCCAAACCTGATGTTCTCCACCAGGGATTGGTGCCTCCTGACAACATGTCCAAAATATGGAAGATGCAGTCTAGCCATCCTTGCTTCCTCACTAACAGGGAGCAAAGACATGCAAAGCCAGCATTCATTAGCGTATGGGGAGTTTGGGTCTAGCAGAAAGTTATGTGCAGCCTTGAATAAGGAAAGACTAGAAAGTCCAAGGTGAGAGCTAGCAGAACCAAGGGTCTAGGAAAAGAGGACAGTTATTAGAAATGACATCTGACAGAGCTGAGGGAAACAAAAAAATAGTAAAGTGAGTAAGACTGTAAATTTCAGGAGCAGACAGGGGCCTGAGTCTAGAAGACATTTACGAGGGAGTTGCTGCTTCTCTACCATCTGGGGCCACGGTGCTTATAGGTGTAGTTAGGTTCGGTTGGGCCTGGGTAAGTAGCCTCGAGTGGCGACTCCTCTGTCCTGTTCTGGTGTGGTGGATCCAAGCATGGGCCAGGGACTTTATCTGCAGTTGAAGTAGATAGAACAACAGGAAATGAGGGAGAGTGAGGGAAAAGATTTAACAAGAACCAGGTCTCTGAGGGAGAACAGGTTGGGCCCCTTCTCCCGGGTCATCCCTCTGAAAATTCTCAGAGGGTTTGTTGAAACCTGGCTGAGGATGTGATGTCCTGTACCAGGGCTGCTGTTTCTTTTTCTAATATTAGGTCATTTGTTAAAAAACGGTCATCCATAGAGCATTTCAAAAGGACTGAGTTCCAGGTTTTTTGTTTTTTGTTTTTCTTTTTGCGGTCCTGGGGGTTGAACCCAGGGCCTCGCGCTTGCATGCTTTGCAAGTGCTGGACCACTGAGTGCCTCTGGTCTCGAATTTGCCATCCTCCCGCCTCTGCCTCCTGAGCTGCTGGGATTACAGGTGTGCGCTGCCACTGCACCAGATGTAAGTTCTAGTTTTTTGAGGGGTGTTTCTTATGCTAAGTATTATTGGTGGGAATAAGCTCATCCAGGGAAGGTGAGCTTCCTGAGATAATGTCCTCAAATATCTTTTAATGCGGTCCTTTGCTTTTTCTACCTTTCCTGAAGATTGGGATCTCTAGGCACAGTGGAGGGCTGGGATTTAGCTCAGTTGGTAGAGCACTGTGCTGCAGTCTCTGAGGTCCTGGGTTTAATTCCCAACACCCCAAAAATGGGAGAAGGGCCTGGCAATCCACTCCCAAGGCAATCCCGAAACAGTCAGCCATTGAAAACCCTATAAGGGTCGCTATGAGTCGGATACTGACTTGACAGCACCTAACAACAACAACAACAAGGCACAGTGGAGGTGATAGTCAGTTCCAAGAGCCTGAGAGTCTCCCTGAGTTACAGTGGCCTTAAAGAAAGGGCTGTTTTCACTCTGGATGCTCCTTGGAAGGCTGAATCTTGGAATCATCTCTGTAATTAGTATATTGAAACTTTCCTGTCTTACAAGGAAATGCCTGTACCCAGTGAGCAAAGGTATCTACCCAAATTAGTAGGAATTGTATTCCTTTGTTCCTTGGCATATGAGTAAAGTTGATTTGCCAGTCTTCCCAGGGATGATTTCCCTTCCTTTGAAGTCCCAGAGGAGCAAGTCTGTGATGGGAAGGATTATTTTTCAGACAGACTTCACAAGCTTTGATGATGTCATGGATAGTTCCAAGGAAGCTTTTTTCTATAAATAGGGTATAGGCCATTTGATAAGTATTTCCTATCCCTAGATGGAAGGTTTGATGAAGGACTTTAAGAATCTGCCAACACTGAGCTTTGGGTAGGAATATTTTATCATCCTCCACCTGAATCTTGCCTGAGACATGTAGCATAAATCCATGTGACAGAACCCATTGTTTTTCTTTTTGAGAATATCGAGGCTTTATCTTCCTGAGAGGGCTGGGATTTGGCTCAGTGGGTAGAGCGCTGCGCTGCAGTCTCTGAGGTCCCCAGTTCAATTCCCAGCACCGCAAAAATGGGAGAAGGACCTGGCAACCCACTCCCAAGGCAATCCCGAAGCAGTCAGCCATTGAAAACCCTATGAGGGTCGCTATGAGTCGGATACCGACTTGACGGCACCTAACAACAACAACAACATCTTCCTGAGAGGGTCCTTCCATACCAAAGCTGCCTTTATAATTGGGTGCAAGTCCCTCCTTGCTGCTGTTCAGGCTTCTAAATCTGACAATTGGTTTCCCTCTGCTACATCATTGACAGTGTTTTGGTGCCCATGGCAGAGTATAATAGCTATTTCCTTGCGGTAGCAGATGGCTTGCAAGAACTGGTCAATTTCCTGATGGCATTTAATGGGGGAGCTGTTGGCCGTTAGGAAATGTCTCTCCTTCCGGATAGCTGCATGGGCATGGAGGACAAGGAACACATACCTTGAATCTGTGTAGACACTGGATCTCTTCCCCTTGCTTAATTACAAAGGCTGGGTAAGAGCAATTAGTTCTGCTAACTGGGCTCTTGGGAGAAGGGCCTGGCAATCCACTCCCAAGGCAATCCCGAAACAGTCAGCCATTGAAAACCCTATGAGGGTCGCTATGAGTCGGACACCGACTCGAGGGCACCTAACAACAACAACAACAACTGGGCTCTTGTTCCCAGGGGGAAAGGGTGCACTTTTCATTGTAATTGTCTAGGTAACTGCAGCATATCCTGCCGTGTGGAGTCTGTCCTCCATAACGGAATTCCCACTAGTGAAGAGAGTCAGATCAGGGTTATCTAAAGGAGTGGCGGTCAAATCCTCCCTTGCAGTGCAAGTGTCTGAAATAATTTGTAAACAATCATGTTTAAGTTCTCCATCTGGTTTCTCTGGCAGGAATGTGGGAGGATTTAAGGCTGGCCCCTCTAAAAGTATTGCCTGATATTTTAAAAGGCAATTATCTGAAAGCCAAAGGTGGCTTTGTCATTTAAAATTCCTGCCACATTGTGGGAGGGTACAGACAATTAGGTCTCTTCCCACCTTTGAGGCCTCAGGGATTAACAAGGGTACTGCTACCATAACCCTCAAGCAATGGGGCCATGCCTTTGCCAGGATGTCTAAATCTTTGCATAAGTATGCCATCGGTTGGAGGGTTGTTCCTCAAATTTGGGAGAGGACTCCCACAGCCATGCCTGCATGGAAAAGCTGTGCAGTGGGTAAACTTGAGGCTGGGGCTGGTAGTAAGGCTTGTTTTAGGAGTCTAAAGGCAGCTTCTGTCACAGGGGTCCAGTCTAGCAAAGAGCATTTTTCTTTTCAGGCTTGTTTAAAGTAGATCATACAGAGGCTGGCCTTTTCCCCATAGCTGGGAATCCAAATCCTACAAAACCATAAAAAGCCTCTAAGTTGTTTTAGAGTTTTGGAGAGGGAATAAGAGAGAATGGGTATAGTCTGCCATCCCCTAAACCTGGAGTTCTGTCCTTTAAAATTAAATTCAAATATTTAACTTTTTGTTCTTATAGTTATGCCTTGGCCTTAGAAACTGTGTATCCACATTTTACCTGCCAGAAAGTTTAAGAATTTTTGAGTGCCCTCCTGACAGTCCTTTTCAGATTGAGCACAGAGAAGAAGGTCACCTACATATTATAGGACTGTGACTGATGGATGATTAAAATGGTGTAGGTCCTGGGCCAGGGTTTGGCTAAACAAATGGGGACTGTCTCTAACTCCTTGGGGCAGCACTCTCCAGGGCAGTTGGGAAGACTGATCCTAGGGGTCCTCAAATGCAAAAAGGAGTGGAGAGTCAGGATGCAGGGGAATACAGAAAAAGGCATCCTTTAAATCTAGTACTTAGACCATCTTGTGCCTTCAGGCATTTAGGAAAGAAAGGTATATGGGTTTGGTGCTATTGGGTGTAAAGGAATTATAGCATCATTAATCAAACAAAGGTCTTGGACTAGTCTCTATTCTCCATTTGGTTTTTGAGCTCCTAAGATAGGGATGTTACAAGGGCTATTGCAAAATTTTAGAAGTGCCTGAAGTTTTAGGTTTAGGATTATTTTAATAAGGCCTTTTTTTTTGATTTCTGTTTTTTAGGAGATATTGTCTTTGATGAGGAGAGTAGCGTCCTTAATGTTGTTGTTGTTAGGTGCCATCGAGTCGGTATTCGACTCATAGCAACCCTCTGTACAACTGGGGAAACACTATTGTCAGTGCTTCTCTGCTGTTCATAGGGTTTTCAATGGCAGATTGATTTTTGGGAGAGGGTTGCCAGGTCCTTCTCCCAAGCCTACAGCTTCTGGTGTTCCTAGGTGGTCTCCCATCCAGGTACTAACCAGGCCCCACCCTGCTTAGCTTCTGAGATCTGAGATCTGACGGGATCGGATGCCACAGGGCTATGGCTGCAGGCAGGGTCCTTAATAGCAATCTTAATTGGTTAAACACTGACAGCTCATCCTGTCCTTTCTCGGGTAGCCCACACTTCAGGATTTATCTCAGTTTCCATTAGAGGTAAGCAGAGGAATGGATCAGGTCCAATGTTCATGTACATAGTAGTGTTGCAGGAAGCAAGGCCCACCAGAGAAAAAGAGTCACCCGAACACCAGCATTAGTTAGAGAAAGAGGTTTCGTTACTGGCAGAGCAACAGCTGCATTTTTGGTGCCAAAAGGCTGTGCTTCCCGATTTATTCTCTCCTATCCCTTATACAAGGGCTGGGATTTGGCTTAGTGGGTAGGTAGAGTGCTGCACTGCAGTCTCACGAGGTCCCAAGTTCAACTCCCAGCACGACAAAAATGGGAGAAGGGCCTGGCAATCCACTCCCAAGGCAATCCCGAAACAGTCAGCCATTGAAAACCCTATGAGTGTCACTATGAGTTGGATACCAACTTGATAGCACCTAACAACAACAACAACATCCCTTATACAAGACTTAAGGGGGCTGGGATTTAGCTTAGTGGGTAGAGTGCTGCGCTGCAGTCTCTGAGGCCCCGAGTTCAATTTCCAGCACCACAAAAATGGGAGAAGGGCCTGGCAATCCACTCCCAAGGCAATCCCGAAGCACTCAGCCATTGAAAACCCTGAGGGTCGCTATGAGTCGGATACCGACTCGACGGCACACAACAACAACAACATACAAGACTTATAGACTAGTGGACAAAGGGATCTGTGTGTTTCTTTCTAATTGGTCAATTTAGACAGTCCACAGGTGTTACCTAGCAATCTAAGTAGAAAGCAGGAAGTGCTTGAACATACATCTTTAAAAAAATGACTTGTAGATACCAGGGGCTATATCCATATGGGAAGGAATTTATTGCAGCTCCTCTGTGTTCAGAGAGAGGAGCTCCTGGCATTCCCTAGATAAGGGTGCAATCCTATTTCTTGATTAGGGAAGTGGGGAACATAAACTCCCGAGTCTTAAAGTAGCCAAGGCTTGATGTGGTTTAATTAGGTTTTTCTTTCTCATATTATATTCGGTTTTGCTTCCTCATATCATATTAGGTTTTTCTTCCTCATATCATTGTAGTGCCTTCTTTGGCTAATGTGTCCCTTCCAGGAAGAGAAGGGTATGATCAGGAATGCATAAGAAAAGTCACAGTCACAAGTTAAAGATTTTGAAAAGAATTTCTTCATTATTTTTCTTGAAACCCCCTTAACAGTTACACTTTGAGAGGAGAGAAGTCTAGGATTTGAGAGAAGGACCAAGAAGGCTTCATCTATGTCTTGGAGAAAACTGTCAGACATACTTGGGGCTCCTGGGTCAAAATCCCACAGACAGGAGCCAGTGAGGGCTGCCCTGGCCACGTCGGTCGTGTTGCTGGTTTTGAGCCATAGACTTGGGGGGCCTTTGCTCTCCAGGATAATCAGGTTTCCAGTGACTGTCCCACTGAAGGGATGAGCCTTGGGCCACTGGGGCCACCTCCATCTGTAGTGACCTGTCTGGCTGCAGTTATATCACTGGACACAGGAGTCTGAGACATGCTGGGCAGCGTTTTGTATAGTCATGACCAGGAAAAATGCCTGCCTCTTGTCTAGTTTCTTCCTCTCTTCTTGTATTTCCTGATCTTGGTTCCAATACACCAAGATAGCTATTTGGAGGAGGTTATCTAAGCTTTGATTGGAGGCAAAAGCCAATTTTCTTAACTTCCTCTGAATACCAGGGGAGTATTGTGTAATAGTTATTCTTTAAAATAACCAGGGTCTCAAATGAGTCAAGTGACACAGTGGTGTGTTTTCTCAATTCCTCTTTGAGACTCTCAAAGCTTCAGGCTGTTCATCCCTTTCCTGAATAACAGTGGAGAGCTTAGAGTAATTTATGGGCTTTTGTTGGGACCATTCAAATGCACTCTTGAAAATGTCTGTAATGGATATCCCCTATATCTTCTGGGGTCCCGTGTGGATCCTAGGTGGGCATGGCTTGAAGCCCAGCGGGGATTCTTTCCCTTTATTCTGGTGACATATCTTGTCTAATCTGAGCCATATGGTTTCTATTCCTAAACTATTGGGTGGCATTTGTAAACTCACATCTTTTCATTTATTGGTAAGATCTGTTCTTGTTTTTGTTGTTAGGTGCCATCGAGTCAGTATCCGATTTATAGCGACCCTCATAGCGTTTTCAATGGCTGTTTCGGGATTGCCTTGGGAGTGGATTGCCAGGTCCTTCTCCCATTTTTGAGGTGCTGGGAATTGAACTCGGGACCTCAGAGACTACAGCACTGTGTTCTACACAGTGCTAAACTGAGCTAAATCCCAGCCCATCTAGGAGTACCATTATATTTCTCTAAGTAGTGTTAAAATTCTGTGAAAGACTCTGGAAATTGTCATTGTACTTATCAGGGTCATCTGCAAACATTCTCACATCTGTTTTTATCTGTTTTGAGTAAGGAGAAAGGAACACCAACTTGGGTACTTCCCTCAGTTCCCACTACTTCCTGTAAAGGGCACATGGAAGCTGATCCAGAGGTGGGGGACTTTTCAGGGTGGGGGTGATTCTTTTTTTTTGTGGGGGCCCTGAATAAGGAGGTCAGGGGGCATGGGGGAAGCTGTAGAGGCATCTCTGTCTGAGCCCTGATGATAGTCAGATAAAGGCCATTTGGGAATTGTGAGAGCCGTCAGAAGGGCTGTGTCTATTCTGCACATCTGGCAGAGCTCTGGGTTTTCTTGTAAAGCCAAAAAGGCTTGGAAATAAGGGACTTCTGACCATTATCTCTCCTACTCACAACACATTTCTAACTGGAGAATGGTTTTGTGATTGGTACTTCTGTTGGGGGGCCACATTTCACCATCTGAAAGTTTGTACAATGGCCACGCTCTGCTGCAGTACAAAAACAAACACTTCTTTTTCAGAGACTGGAGATCAAATTGGTTCCATTTTTGCAGTATGCATTTCAGTGGGTGTCAGATCTGGGTTTTGAGGAAGAGTTTCTCATCTAAAGAGAAATGAACGAGAGTTCTTAGGACCACTTCCTATATTCCTTCCCTAGGGAGGGTGTCCCCTCGCCTTAGATATGGAAGGAATTTTTCCCATGATATGCTACCATGACAGAATACCAGTCAGACTCATTCACATTCTACCGATGTGGTATGAAATGATCAGCCTGGCTCTCTTGCTCAGCCACTTTGGAGAGAGTATAAGGAGGTCTCCTGGGGAGACCCTGAGCAACAACCCTGGGAATGGACTCCTTTTTTTTTTTTTTTTTTGTGGTACAGGGGTTGAACCCAGGGCCTCACACTTGCATGCTCAGCAAGTGCTGGGCCACTGAGCTGCACCCTCAGCCCATTTTTTTTTACTTTTTGAGACAGGGTCTCACTAAATTATGCAGACTGCCTCTGGTCTCGAACCTGTGATCCTCCTGCCTCCGCCTCCCAAGCCACTGGGATTACAGGCATGCGCCACCACGCCCTGCTGGAATGGACTCCTTGATACCCCTATTTTGTCATGTTTGATGTTTAGCCAATTGTATTACTTCTGAAAAACAAAAGATTTTTTTTTTTTTTTTTGGAGACAATTTAGAGCTAGAGAGAGTTCGCTGAAAGAATATTTGTTGCTCGTCATTGAGGGCAGCTAGGATTATACAGCCATTTGTGGTGGGTTTTGGGTAACATAGTTAAAGCCCTTGTCCTTAAGCCTAGGTTGAAGGAGTAATGTCTCAGGAGCCGTGGGAACTATGAAACTCCCTATAAGAAATCCAAACTGATATGTTACAGCAAATATAATGTTAGATCCCTTTTAAAAGGAGTCTGGATCCCCTGGAATAGGGGCTTGGGAAAATATTAGATTTCTATAGACAAGTGGGGGCTGGGGTTTAGTTCAGTTGATAGGGTGCTGCTCCACACTTTCAGAGGACCTGAATGTGATCCCCAGCACTGTAAAAATGGGAGAAGGATGTGGCAGTTCACTCCTGAAACAATCCCCCAAAGAAAAACAATCAGCCATCAAAAACCCTATGAGGGTTGCTAGGAGTTGGACATGACTTGACAGCACCTAACAACAACAACAACATAGATAAACTGAGTGGACCCTAAAAATTGATCATATGTAAGGGGGGTCTCCAAAACAGTCTGCTAGAGGTTCCCAGTCTGCTAGAAAGTCCCAGTCAGGACTTTCCTAAGAATTGTCTTTTGAGTTGGAAAGAGTTAGTGAGTTCCTCATAAAAGAGAGGGAGAGAGAGGGTTTTGGCCCTAAGATAACAGGAATCAAAGAGCTCTGGCGGTTCTCACATAAATGGCAGCCTAGCAGAGGTTTCGCTCAGCACCATGGCATCAATCCAGCCAGGCAGGAGTGCTCTGTCTACTTGCTCTGTGCGTCTGTCCTTGGAACTAGCTAGGAGAGAAGAAAGAACAGGAGGAAACTGGGTAGGAGAAAGCCAACGTTCCTCCAGGAGACCAGCAGACCCAGGGGATTAAAATCTCTTCCCCAGCAAGCCTTTCATAAGAGAGGAAGAGATGGGGGGGGGCAGCACATGCTTATAACCTTTAAAGGGATGATCGGTGCCCAGTGGTTTTTTTTTTTTTCCGGTGTTGGGGGGGTGTTGAACCCAGGGCCTCATGCTTGCATGCTCTGAAAGTGCTGGACCACTGAGCTGCACCCCCAGCACATTTTTTTTTTACTTTTTGAGACAGGGTCTCGCTAAGTTACGCAGACTGCCTCTGGTCTTGAACGTATGATCCTCCTGCCTCCCTCTCTCAAGCTGCTGGGATATAGCCATGCACCACTCCGCCCGGCTGCCCAGTAAGTGAGTAAATTAACTCATCCCTAAAGGCCGAGGACATTGTCCCCCAAGGATAAAAGACCTTTAGGTCACATTAGGGAGTGCCCCACCTGAGATCTTCAGTTATCCCCAGATCTCAGTGGATTTCTCTGGAAGTCCTGAGATGAAGGAAAAGAATGGGAAAGAAGCTTACCAAGGAGTAGTAAAGATTAGTGAAAGAACAGTAGAGAAGAAATGATGCGTCTCGTTTACCTCGGCACCAGCAGTGAGATTAATAACCTGTTGTTGCAGAGGCTGGGTCTGTGACCTTGTTGTAGGAAAGGAATTTTCAAAACTGGTCACAGAGAAAACGAAAAGAAGTTGAGGATCTCATCAGATGCATGTGAGAGCAGACGCACATTTCAGAAGGAAATGCGAGAGAATCTAGAGAACTTTGGCCAGAAAAGAGAGAGAGGGAGAGAGAGAGAAACAAGGTCGTCCTTACCCCTAAGGGCTGCAAGTACTTCTCCATGGGAGAAGTGCGGCCTTTGGAGTTGTACCAGAGAGTTCTGTGGCCACCAGTTCATAGTTGCCTCAAATCTCCAAGCCAGGTTTCCTGAGTGACTGCAGAAGGAAAATGAAGAATGGATAAGAGTTAAGAATAAGAGAAGTAAGCCAGTGCAGTGGCGCAAGCCTGTAATCCCAGCAGCTTGGGAGGTGGAGGCAGGAGGATCGCAAGTTCGAGATCAGAGGCAGTCTGAGTAATTTAGCGAGACCCTGTCTGAAAAAAGTAAAAAAATGGGCTGAAGGTGCTGCTCAGTGGTACAGTACTTGCAAAGCATGCAAGCGAGAAGCCCTGGGTTCAACCCTCAGTACAGCCAAAAAAAAAAAAAAAAAAAAAAAAAAAAAAAAAAAAAAAAAAAAAAAAAAAAAAAAAAGAGAGAGAGAGAGAAAGAGAGAGAGAGAGAGAGAGAGAGAGAGAGAATTAGTCAGAAAAATGGAGCGAGGACAAAGGGGAGGAGCAGGGACTTCATTTCAATCTCTCTAACACGCAGATAACAAAGGCAAGCAAGAGCAAAGGGGATTTTATTAAAAGTATGGAGAAAAGCATTTGCCAGGAGAGATGAAGGGGGTCCTAACTGGGTAGCCATGAGAACGTGTCACCCAGTGCCTTTTATTGCAAATTCTTACGGGGAGGGATGAGAGGCTTATTCTATTGTTTCTACCTAGAACTTCATCGATCAGGGGAAGTGACCGGTCTGTCCGGCAGTGAGATCACTATTTACTTTCTTTGAAGCATGGGTAGTCTCATCAAAACTCAGGAAGCCTAACCAGTTACTCTGCTTCAGTGGTTCCCTACTCCCAGACCCCAATAGTATGCGCTTCAGAGTGAGTGTGGGCCTCTAGAGAGAGGCCTGCTTGGGTGCCTCCACAATGGATAAATACATATGATTTTGTGCCTTTTTCTAGCTTGCTGTTGTTAGGTGCCATGGAGTCCTGTCCAACTCACAGCCACCCTATGTACAGCAGAACGAAATACTCTCTGATTCTGTGCCAGGCACATGATCTTATTTATGTTTAAACCCATTGTTGCAGATGAGGCTTAAGGATTAAACAAGGTTTAAAAATTAAGTAGAGTCAAACATTTACTACAAGGGAAGGCAACATGAGCTAGTTCTATTTGTCTTATCCAAAAAAATGTCCTTGGGTAAGTTAAATTGTAAGGTGATTTTATGAGGTATAGCATTTAGGCTTGGGGATGGGAGAGGGGTGCTAATAATGTTAAGCTCAAAGGTCGTAAACATTCAGGGCCTAAGTGATCACGGTCTATTTGTTGCTTTCAAAACTTTGTCAGCTAGGTACTAATGACCCTCAATCTTTTGGGGGTTGTGAGCAGATTCCTTGAGTTAAAGCTGTTGGATTTTTTTGTCAGTGGGTGATGTCATCAGATTTTAGAGTGGGGGGCTTCTTTCCCTTCCCAGGAACCTCAATTTTTTGTCTGTTATCTTGTTTGGGTCTGTTAACTTTAATGACAGTCCATAATCTGATTTGGTGAGGTTTTTTTAGGAAACACTGCTGCTTTTAATGCCAGTAATTCTTATAGCAGCATTCCTCTTCTGCCTGGGCTGGAATTCACCGCTGATAAGACTTAGACAAGATCTCCCTCTTTCTGTCTCTTCTCATGGCACCAAAATTTTCCTGTCTTTGTATCCTGCTTCAGATTTCTACACAGACTTTGTGACTTTTGAAGTTAAAATTGCTCAAAGGATGTAATTTATGACCAATTCAAAGTCTAAACAAAATAATGAACTGCTTTGCCGATTCTTTCTATCATAAAGAATTTTCCCTTATGTAAGTGAGATTGGAAGGTGACTTCACAAGGTACATTGTTAGAGTTGAAGGATGTACCAAAATCAAAATAGGTGGAAAGAGGAAGTTCCATTGTTTAGGCCTTAAAAGATTAAGGAGAAATGTTTTGGTACGCCTTCTATTAAGAAATTTCTCCTTAGTAAAATGAGATTATACAGTAGTTCAGGAAGTGCATTATAGAGGTTTACATACAAGAAAGGAGTCACAAGGAAGCTGCTAGGCATTTGTTAACTGTATACATGGCCCATAATCTTGTTTGTGAGGTTCTCAGAGAAGCACAGGATTACAGAGGAGAAGGTAAGGCTAATTCAAAGATCACATATATTTTAAACCTAAGAGACACTATCTTAACATCTTCATTTGAAACTATTTCCAAAAACAATATTTCTATACAGGCAGTCCTTATAGTAGTTTTCTTCTGAGTTGTTTTGAAGTATTTGATTCAAATCTTCTTGTTGTTGTTAGGTGCTGTCAAGTCGTGTCCAATTTATAGTGACCCTCATAGGGTTTTCAATCGCAGATTGTATCGGGATTGCCTTGGGAGTGGGTTGCCACATCCTTCTCCCATTTTTGCAGTGCTGGGAATCGAACTCGGGACCTCAGAGACTGCAGAGTGGCACTCTACCAACTGAGCTAAATCCTAGCCTGTGATTCAAGTCTGGGGAGACTTAAATCAGATCCAGAGGTGAAAGCTCCTTTCCTTCCTGGGTCCCCTTAATTTTCCCCATCTTTCTATCCTGCCTCAGGTTCAACTCACCAACACTGAAAAATGATAATGTTTGGAATTAGATGGGTTCTCACTTTTAACTAAAGTGTTTCTTTCCAAATTAGAGAGTCTTGGCTCCAAGGGTGAGCTGGGAACTGCTACAGAGTCAGGGTCCTCAGAGTCAATGTAAAGTGTATAAGCCAGGAAAGCACAGCAACACCCACAGATGGGCCTATAGTCAGAGCAGACCATTAGGGAGTGAGGTGAAGTGTGATCGGAGAGTGTAGATAGGCAGGTCTGAAGTAGGGGTCCATAGAACTGGGAGCAAAACCTCTGTCCTTGTCTTAGGTGTATAAAAGAATTTATGTTGTTGGGTGCCATCGAGTATCTGACTCATAGCAACCCTCATAGGGTTTCCAATAGCTGACTGTTTCGGGATTGCCTTGGGAGTGGATTGCCAGGTCCTTCTCCCATTTTGGGGGTGCTGGGAATCGAACTTGGTACCTTAGAGACTGAAGCGCAGCGCTCTACCAACTGAGCTAAATCCCAGCCCAGCAAAAGAATTTATACCTGATGCAAAGTTACCCAGCCCGCAGAAGAGAGTATAGAATAGATTTATTAAAGATTGTACACCTTTAACGAATAATTACAGGGAACTGTGAGGCACCTGGGAAGCTTAGGTAACCCTGGAAAGGAAATTAGAAAACTTGAGGTTCCCTGAGTGAATTAGAATAAGGATGTTTCTGTTCCCTAAGGGAAGATAAAGAAGCCCGAGAACAGAAGAGTTAAGCAGGCCTTTGGAAGGATAGGCATCTTGCACAAACAGAGAAGACAGTGGGCCTGAGAGAAGAGAGAGAACTGCATGTGGTCGTTGGAGAGAGAAGAGGAGGGTGGGGCTGGAAGGAGAGAGAGCTTGTAGGAGAAGAGAGGAAGAAGAGAACTTGGCACATATTCCCTCTAGTTTTATTCAAACTAGGACATGCCCCGTGTGACACCAGCCCTTGGTGCCCAGTTCTGGGTGCCCAGTGTGACACGGGCCTCGGGTCTTTGTTTTGTAAATGGCTCAAGGGCTTGGATGTCCTCTCTTTCCAATGTCCTCAGAGAGGCATGTGGCTTCTTCACGATGGCAAACGGCAGGAGCCATTTTCAATCCCCCTTTTCCTCCATATTGCCTGCTAATGCCTAAGCTAGCTAATTAAGAGGACGGGAATTACCAGTGGGGCCTCTGGTTGGAGGTGAGGATTGGAAGTATGTAGAAGGAGACTGAGGTTCTGAAGTTTCTAGAGGAGAGGGGAGATGAGAGGCATCAGAGGTAGGGAGGGAAGCTGCCAGAGTCTCTAGAAGCTCAAGGGCCAGCATGGCCGTCTTAGAGCTGGAGCTGCATCTCGATGAGACGAGAAAGAGCAAGAGGCTGCTGAGGGGCGAGGAGGCCGGGGAGGCAGCTGCCTGGGGAAGAGTCAGACAGACAGCTGGCCAGCCCACAGAGTCCTGGGCAAACCCCTTCACTGTCTACACCTCAGTTTCCTCCTCTGTGACATGGAAAGGCTGCCAGGAACCCCACAGGCCCCTTCCAAATATGAGCTCTATGAGACTGTGAGACAAATCTGTCACCAAGGGAAGGCCTGGGAAGGAATTTTTCAAAGATATCCAAAGCATCCCCAGCCTCCTTGGCTCCACCCCTGATTGAGTAACCTCAGTCCCAACTTATTTCCTCCACCGCCCGGCAGAGCCTCACATTCATTGGTCACAGCAGCCTTCCTGGAGGTGTCCCACAGGTGAAAACCCAGCATCTTGGTAAGTCTTGGGACATACCTGTCATCACCACCTTGAATCTCTCTCTCTCTCTCCCTCCTTCCCTCTCTGTGACCTGATACCCAGCCTGACTCTGGGCTTCTGGCCTCCTTCCATGGGCCCCTCACCCGCACCCCTTGGCCTCTTCATTCTCCTGCTTTTTTCCTTCCTGCTCCCAAAGAGAGGCTCTGCCTGCTTCTACACGCTCTTCAGTAAGGACTCAGGGCAATTCGCAGGCCAGCCCCTGCCCTTAGCCCCGCAGGCTTCCTAGAGCCAGCCCGCCCTCCTGGCTGTGGCTGGGATTAGGTCCGAGGAAGGGCCAGACACTGTGGATTCGCCTCCCCTGCGCCAAATGCAAGTATCTGTGGGCCCTACTTACACAGGGAGGGGACACTGGAACTGTAGCAGAGTCGCTGGATTTTTTGATGTCGTGAAAAAGATTATGTTAAATGGTTGGTGCTGTCGAGTCGCTGCCTGACTCAGACTCATAGCGACCTTGCCTATAACAGGTGAAATATTATTATCAGTGCTTCTCTGCTATTCATAGGGTTTTCAACGGTGGATTGATTTTTGGGAGCGGCTTGCGGGGTCTTTCTCCTAAGCCTACAGTAACTGGTGTTCCCAGGCGGTCTCCCATCCAAGTACTAACCAGGCCTGACCCTGCTTAGCTTCCAAGATCTGACAGGATCGGAAGCCACAGTGCTACGGTTGCAGACATTAAATGGTTGGGATCTGGTAAATGTCCCTACTCTATAACATTTTCATGTAATCAGAATTCGTCCCACATGAGGAATTTCTGGCCTAGTGTGAGTCATGAGGGCCTGCATTTGATCAATCAGGGAAGCTCCCACTGAGCACAAGGCAGAAGACTGGGCAGTCAGCAGGAGAAAACCAGTTCAAGGATGTTTGGTTTATCGTTCCAGTGAGGGCAGGCAGGTTCTTTAACTTTGGCCTTAAGCAATAGCAAAAGATTGCAATGCACAGAAACTCAAGCAATCGGAGTATATTATGCCCATGTTGACTCAAGCATGTCCTAAGAACTTAACTATAAAACACAGGCTTGGGGGCTGCACCTCAGTGGTGGAGCACGTGCTTAGCATGTGTGGGGCAATCCACAGGCAGAAAAGCTCAACACAAAACAGAATGCTTGGCTTACAAAGGTACTTACTATCTGAGGTGGGATTGTGTTTTTAAGAGAGACGGAAAACAATGTAAGTGGAGCTGGAATCCTGGCTGTACCGTGACAGGCCCTGTGCCCAGAGGCTGATTGCGGAGCCTCTCTGTGCCCTGCTCTTCTCACCAGTAAACAGGGGATAATCATACCCATTTCTAATGACAAAGGGAGCTAGCTCATGTACCTGCAAGGCACAAAGTGGACCGCAAATGTGTCCTCTACCTCCCTTTAGTTTGCTCCTTTACCACCAACTCATCCCCTCTGTTGTATTGTTGTTGGGTGCTTGTGAGTCGAGTCCGACTCATAGCAATCCTATGTACAACAGAAGGAAACACTCCCCAACACAGTGCCATGCCCAGAACTATTGTCAGTGCCTCTCTGCTATGGTTTTCAATGGCTGATTGTTTTGGGAGTGGGCTACCAGGCCCTTCTCCCTAGCCTGCAGCACCCAGTATTTCCAGGTGGTCTCCCATCCAAGGACTAACCAGGGAGACTCTGCTTAGCTTCTGAGATCAGATGGGATTGGATGCCAGGGTGATATGGCTGTAGACTTCCATTCCCTCTAGACACTGATAAATTGAAACACAAACATAAAAAATAAATGCCTTCTCTCAGCTCCCATGGCTAGAAGTCAGTGGCCTGTCCATATTCTCTCTTCTGAGCCCTCAACCTTCCATCCTGACCTTCACAGTCTCCCTGTGGAATCTCAAGCTGACCCTAGATGCCCGGGAGTGTGAGCTCACCCACACCTGCATCCCACCTGCGGCCCAGCAGGGCTCTGGGCTCTGGAGAGCGAGGACTGAGCTGGAAACCACACTCCGCCACTGTGCCCTTTCTTATCAGGTGGTTTCTGCAGCTGTCCCAGCCCTGCTTCTCATCTCTGAGGCTGGCACACGTGTAGGTCTGCTTGGTATGCTCTCTGCACCTGTCTCGCTCTGCACCCACTCTCAAAGGTGGGCCTTCTCTTGGCTCCTTTGTTCCCTTAAGAGCATCTTTGATCATCTGTTCTCAGAGCTGGCCCACCCCTTGACCTCAGGACTTGAGTGGACAGAAGCCTGGGTCTCTGAGCAAACTTGTGCTTGGCCATGGACTGCAGAGCCAGTGACTCCTTTCAGCTCTTGCCAACACACTGGCCCAGCCAGCTCTACTTCCTGCCTCTGCCACTGCCTCCCATCCTCCTGGCAAAACAGGACCCCACCCTCATCACGACACCTTTATTTAGGTTCACGGACTGACAGAATCTCCTTTCTCTGGTCTTGGGATGCCAGAAGGGCAATTTATCTGGCCCCCATCACCTGCAGGGGAAAGAAATACCTTCTTAGGGAAGAGAAAGTTAAGAATTCCACCACCCTTAGCGGAAAGAGGCATCATTTTTCCAGTTTCTTTCATCTAATTCATTTTCTTCTTTGCTATGTATGATGGGCAGTAACAGAAAGTATCTTCTACTAAAGAGAAAAGCTTCCGAGGATATTCGTGTTGTAGTTGTTGGTTTAAGATTTGTACTTCCTTTTCAAGACTGTGCGCCCTTTGATTAATATGTTTTAATTGAGATGTAATTACATACTACAAAAGTCACCCACATAAAGTGTGCAATCCAGCGAGTTTTAGTGTATTGTATAAGCATTGCCACTAATTCCCGATCACTTTCATCTCTCCCAAAAGAAACCTTGTACTCATTAATATTCTTCTCTCCCCTCAACTGCTGGCAACCACTAATCTTTCTCTTCTAAATTCCTTATCCTGGTCATTTCATATACAAGGAATCATAGAGTATGAAGCCTTTTGTGTCTGGATTTTTTCACTTAGAATAATGTTTTGATGGTTCATTCATGCGGTATCATGTATCAGTACTTCATCTGTGGCTAAGTAATAATCCAGTGTATATGTGGCCTTCAGTTTATCCATTCATCAGTTGACAGACATTTGGGTTATTTCTACTTTTCTGGCTACTGTGATAAATGCTGCTATAAACTTGGATAAGCTTGGATACAAGGCAAGTGTGACATACATTTTCAATTCTATTGGGCACATGTCTAAAATGGGAACTGCTTAACTTTTCTTTCCAAGGCAGCTACATCACATACATTCCCTCCAGCAATGCATGATGGTTCCAGTTTCTCCACATTCCTTATTGTCCTTCTTTTAAAAATAACGCCCAGCCTAGTGAGTGCAAAGTGGTTCCTGGGACTTCCTGTTCCTTCTCTAACACTGGGTTTCATGGTGCGGGGTAGGTTATGGGCTCAGATATGGTCACAGGATAGGCAGAACTTTTTATAAAGAAGTGGCATGGTGGTTATCTATATTGTAGTTTAAGAGGAAGCTAATTCAACAGCTATTTTACTTTAGTTTACTTTTACTTGGAAAACTAAGATAAGATTACAGAGTGGCTCGGCACCAAGCGTCCCCAGGAACAGGATCTCTGCTATTCCCATAGCAAGGGCAGAGCCCACTGAAGTAGTGTAAGGGTGGAGGGAATGGGGGAGCCAGTAATGTAAGAAGGCCACCCTTCCAGTCCTTCCACCAGGACTGCAAAGCCACCACACCAAGTGTAGCATGTCTCTACCTGTCTCCTCTATTTCCTGCTGCCTCTGCCCCTTATTCTGGAACACAATACTGGGTCACCCCTAAATGGCAGAATATGTTCTAACTCAGTGCATGGTTAGAACCCCCTGTCCTGGCAAACCACTTCTACCTACAACTATTATGCCTACTGATAGAGTTTGTCCATCCTGCCAATGGGTCAAAAGCACTGTATTTTTTAAGAAGTGCAAATCAAAACTACAATGAAATACCATGTCATACCCACTAGGATGGCTATTATGAGGGGGAAAAAACCCACAAAAAACCAAACAAACAAAAAACCAAAAACCCCAAACCAAACCAAAACAACAAAAAAACAAGATAAATAGCAAGTGCCAGTAAGGAATTAGAGAAACTGGAACTCTTTTTTTTTTTTATCCCAGTGTTGTAGAAGGTTGGGGTGTGAAATAATGTTCTCCTCTTAGAAATAAGTGTTCATTAGATGCACCTTTCATGCAGCCATTTGAAAACAGCATAGCTGTTTTCCTTAAGACCTTAAATATAGAATCACTGCATGATCTAGCAAATTTCACTTCCTGGTATGTACCCCAAATAATAGCTTTTCAAATAATCTGTTGTCCTTTGTGGCCTTTTGGCTAAAATCAAACGTAATACCTGTTCAAATATCTATTCAAAATAATCCCTTATATTTTCATTTACATGGAGAATCAGTTGAACACCAGGTTAATATTGTGAATATACTTTTCAAACTACACAAATACTCTCAGATCAGGCCCCCTTCCCAAAAGAGAAGCACTGGGCCTTATTAACTGACTAAAGTTTCTTCCAGCACAAGCCTTTGAAACTCCGTGGTGCTATGGCTCAAACAGTTTTTCCCTAATACTTCTTTTAAAATACCTTCCAGAAAATTGGACAAAGTGATTCATTTGTCAGCTTTCTATCCAAGCCTTAATCTTTTTCTTGGAGCTCAGCTCAGTTAGGTAGCCTGCTTACTCCCCTAGATTAAGAACTGGGGGGGGGGGCAGCTGGGCGTGGTGGCACACGCCTGTAATCCCAATGGCTTGGGAGGCGGAGCCAGGAGGCGTAATTTAGCAAGACCCTGTCTCAGAAAGTAAGGAAAAAAAATAAAAGGGCTGGGGGTGCAGCTCAGTGGTCCAGCACTTGCAAAGCATGCAGGCGTGAGACCCCAGGATCAACCCCCAGTACCACACACACACACACACACACACACACACACACACAGACCTGGGGGGCCTTCACATTTTTGAATATTAAATCCACCCTCAACAGCCAAAGTTGCTGAGGCTTATGAAAAGTGTTCTATAGAGATTATCCAAAGAGAAGTTTTAATAAAGTTTTGGGGCTGGGATTTAGCTCAGTTGGTGGAACGCTGTGCTGCAGTCTCTGAGGTCCTGAGTTCAATTCCCAGCACCGCAAAAATGGGAGAAGGGCCTGGCAATCCACTCCCAAGGCAATCCTGAAACAGTCAGCCATTGAAAACTCTATGAGGGTTGCTATGAGTCGGATACCGACTTGACGGCACCTAACAACAACAACAACAACAATAAAGTTTTGGGTGATGGTGATGTTGGAGAAGTGCTAAGAACCTCTCTCTAAGACTGAAGTGAGCTGTAGTCTTTTTTTGTAAAATGTACTCTTTATCACTAATTTGTCTCATAACCTCAGTGCTCCCATTATTTACAAATCAGAAGTGAAAAATTGCTGCCATGTAACATGTAAGCCAATACACAAAGAATCCTTCCTATCTCAGTTTCTCAGGTGGTTGGGCAAAAATCAGGGGAGACTTTACTGTGCAGTAACCCTCATCTCTCCTCTATTGACAGGATTAAAGTTTACCTCAAAAATGGAAGGATTTAACTGGGAGAATTACAGCTTCGAAGATCTATTCAGTGGGGATTTTAATTATAGCTATGACTTGCTTCCTGGTTCCTCAGATTCTGCCCCATGCCTACCAGAATTCTTGGAAATGAAGAGTTCTGTTTTGGTCATAATGTACGTCCTGGTGTCCATGCTGAGCCTTCTGGGGAACTCCCTGGTGATACTGGTCATCTTAAACAACTGGAGCACCTGTTCTGTTACTGACATCTACCTGCTAAACCTGGCCATTGCTGATGTGTTCTTTGCTCTGACCTTGCCCATCTGGGCAGCCTCCAAGGTGAATGGCTGGATTTTTGGCACACCTATGTGCAAGATGGTCTCCTTTGTGACTGAACTCAACTTCTACAGCAGTATCCTGCTACTGGCCTGCATCAGCGTGGACCGCTACCTGGCCATTGTCCGTGCCACTCACACAGCGATCCAGAAGCGGCACTTGGTCAAGTTTATATGCTTAGGCACGTGGGGACTGTCTCTGATTCTGTCTCTGCCCGTGTTGCTTCTCCGTAAGACCATCTACTCACACATTTTTGGTCCATTCTGCTATGAAGACCTGGGTATCCATACCACGAAATTGCGGATGGTGTTGCGCATCCTGTCCCAAACCTTTGGCTTCATCCTGCCACTGATGGTCATGTTGTTCTGCTACGGGTTCACACTGCGCATGCTGTTTAAGGCCCATGTGGCGCAGAAGCACAGGGCCATGCGGGTCATCTTTGCTGTTGTGCTCGTCTTCCTGCTCTGCTGGCTGCCCTACAACCTGGTCCTCGTCTCAGACACCCTCATGAGGGCCGGGCTGATCAAGGAGACCTGTAAGCGCCGCAATGACATTGACCGTGCCCTGGATGCCACTGAGATTCTGGGCTTCCTCCACAGCTGTCTCAACCCCCTCATCTATGCCTTCATTGGCCAAAAGTTTCGTCATGGTCTTCTCAAGATCATGGCCACCCGTGGCTTAGTCAGCAAGGAGTTTTTGGCCAAGCATGTGAAGTCTTCCTTTGTTAGCTCTTCTTCATGGCAGACGTCCACTACCCTGTAAGACCACATGCCTATGTGTAGCCTGGCAAGAGTCTTCCTTTCCCTTCAGCATCCTATTCTATACCTCATGTGCATTGGGTATTTGTGGTATCTGTGTCAATGCAGCCCCTCCACTGTGATTATAGGAAGGCACTAGGCCACATCTTTACCAGGACCCCATTGCATGGTTAGAATGCCTGTCTTAGCAGCCCACTCCTTCTCCTAACTACCATGCCTACTGGTATTGTTATTCTCTCCTGCCACTGGGTCCAAAGCCTTATGTTTCCTAAAAAGTGCAAATCAAAACCACAATGAGATGCCACATCACACCCACTAGATGGCTATTATGAGGGAATCAAATAAATACAACCAACCAAACAAACAAACAAAAAACCAAGTGAAGATTAAAAAAGGAAAAGAATGGGACAGAAAAGGAAACACATGCTGCTGTGAGAATGTTGATTAGTGCAGCCATAATTGAAAACAGTATGGAGTTTCCTCTAAAAAATTAAAGATAGAGCTACCCTATGATCCAGCAATCCTACTCCTGGATATATATCCACAGGAAATGGATATGAAGAGACATCTGCACTTACATGTTTGTTCCAGCACTATTCACAATAGCCAGGATATGGAATCAAACGATGAATGGATAAAGAAAATGTGTTACCTATACACAATGCAATACTATTCTGCTATAGAAAGGAGTGAAATCTTGTTATGGATGACAACTTGGATGAAACTAGAAGTCATTGTGTTAAGTGAAATAACCCATACACAGAAAGACGACTACATGACTTTACTTATGTGGAACTCAAAAAGATTGGTCTCGTAGAAATCAAGAGTGGGATAGTCATTACCAGAAGATGGGAAAGTAATGGGGAAAGAGTGAGAAAAGAATAGAAAGAAGTTGGTCAATAGGTACTAAATCATACATAGTAAAATAAGAGAAATAAATGCTAGTGAGCTATTGCCCAGTAGGGTGACTATAGACATTGATAATGTACTGTGTATTTCAAGAAAGCTACAAGAAAGGATTTTGAATATTTTTGCCACAAGAAAATAACCAATGTCTGAGGAGATAGATATGCTTACTCTGATTTTCACATTATCCTATATATGATATGCATGTATTGAAATATAAGGTAACCCAAAATATGTATGCTTTTTGTGTCGATTAAAAATAAATTTAGGGGATGGGATGTAGACCACTGGTAGAGCACTTGCCTAGCTGGTTTTGATTCCAGCCCTGCAAAATAAATAAATGAATTCGTTAAAAAATAAAAAATTTAAAGTGGTAAAATTCATGCTTGAAGAAATTGGAGGAGAAGGAGTGGCTCAATCTGAGTGACAGTGGGAAAGCCTGGCTTGGGCTGTATGGTGGGAAGAGCTGAGGCAGGGTAGCTGGGCTGCTCTTTGGTGATCCATGGGGAAGGGACCGTGGCAGGGATCAGAGCCGCAGCAGGGAGCTGCTGAGAAGTAGGGGTGGGATTTACTTTGGCAGAGCCAGCAGCACTCTCTGGAGGGTTGAAACTCTGTTGAGTTTTAAGAAATGGAAAGAGATGTTATTGAAGATTCTATAAATTTGGACAGTTGGAAGGATGGAATTGCCATCCAGTGAGCTAAGTGAGAATTAATGATATCTCATTCTTCAGTTCCTCTCCATACTCTTAGTATGTTATACATCTAACAAGTATTCATCTGGCACTAGAGCTTGCTGCATAATTTGCAGGATCCAATGCAGCATAAAAGCATGAATGTTTTGTTTGAAAAAGCAAGAAAAAAATCCTTTTTCTTTGTTTCATGGAGTTTCTCTTTTCAAACATAATTTTTTTTTTTTTTTCCAGTACTACGAGGTTGCAGGGCTGGGATTTAGCTCAGTTGGTAGAGTGCTGCTCTGCATTCTCTGAGGCCCTGAGTCTGATTCCCAGCAACGTAAAATGGGAGAAGGACATGGAAACCCCTCCCAAGGCAATCCCGAAACAGTCAGCCATTGAAAACCCTATGAGGGATGCTATGAGTCAGACTCGACTCAACAGCACCTAACAACAACAACCACAAAGAGGTTGCATTCAGGGTTTCATACATGCTGGGTAAGTGCTCCACCATTGAGCTGTACCCCCAGCCTCCTTTTTATTTTTTATCTTGAGACAGAGTCTTCATAAAGCACAAAGGCTGCCTCTGACCTTGAACTTGCAATCCTCCTGCCTATGGCTCCCTTGACATTGGGGTTATAGGTGTGAGCCACCATGCCCAGCTAGACATAGTGTTTTTACCTTGCTATATAGTATCACTCCCCTTGGGCACTGGAAGACGCACAGGCAAGTGCAGGCCATCAAGGGTTCTTGTGCCCTGACACTGACCTTCCCTGAATCTGCATCTAGGCGGCTTCTGGAGGTCAATGGCTGCACTGGTATTGGATGAAGGATTGGGGAACTGAAATCCCATCCCAGTGAGGCAACAAGAGGTGGGACTGCATGTGAGCAGAGGCTCCAAGTCCTTGTGCCCAACTGTCATCCCATCAGACTTTCTTCACCAACATAAATTCTAAGGTCACATTATTAAGTGTTATAAGCCATCGATGGAAGATTATTACACCCCAGGGAAAGGCTTTCCTGAGCATGGGCCCTGGGCAACTACACGGGTCACATGCCGCCTCCCTGTGTCAAATTTGTTCCTGGGCACTGGGGATACCAATCACAGTCAGATGGCTTCCGCCTTGAAGGAGCAGTGGAAGAGATGAGCAAGGCCTGCTACAAACATCCTGACTGTCAGTCAGACTTGGTGCCACAGCCTTGCCTGCTCACAGAAATGTGGCACTGTAGCTGGGTGTGGTGGAGCACGCCTGTAATCCCAGCGGCTTGGGAGGCGGAGGCAGGAGGATAGCAAGTTCGAGACCAGAGGAAGTCTGCGTAATTTAGCGAGACTCTGTCTCAGAAAGTAAGGAAAAAAATAAAAGGGCTGGGGGTGCAGCTCAGTGGTCCAGCACTTGCAAAGCATGCAGGCGTGAGGCCCCAGGAGCAACCCCTAGTGCCTTCCCCCCCCCAAAAAAAAAAAAAAAAAAAAAGAAATGTGACACTTCCTGAAAAATGGGCAGCATTGGAGAAATGCATTGTGTGAGAGGTCGGAGGGAAAGGGAGCTGAGGGGAACTTCAGGGGTGAGGAGTTAGACTGCACCACATCAGGAGTTCAGAGGGCAGGGTGTCTGCTCACAAATCTAGCTGTACAAGGTGTGATAAAAAAAATACGGTGAATACTGCAGCTGCGTGCCATCCAATGCAAAGGCAGGGGTCTGCAATATGGGAAGTGCCAAGTGGCACACCGAACCTTAGCAACAGTGTAGGGCAAGTTTTAACCTGTTTGGTGCAGTCAGTTGGGTGAGCTACGGTTGAGAGAAGGTGTGCTTTAAAGTGGCCCTAAACCATGGGTCATGAACAACACTTCTGGTATGGCAAAGTTTTACCAAATGACACTCTGTTTTCATTGCCTTATTCACTGGATCTGGCACAACGTAATTAGTGCTATGGGAAAACAGAACTGAATGCTAAGTGACATGTGACATCTGGCTCTTCCTCAATGTCAAAATGACCCTGTAAGCCAAACATTTTGAATCCATTCAGGACATTGAATCAGCCACAATAGTGCAACTAAAGACCCGTCTAAAAGAAGACTTCCAGAACTGCTTCAGCAAGTGGTAAGAACAATGGGAATAAGTGTGTCTGAGGCCAGAGAGAATATTTTGAGGGGGATTAATGGCAATGCATCTTTTACTGTCATTTTTTAAAGATTTAAACATTCACCGTATTTCGGGATCACATTGTAGGAGCACACGTGAGTGTGGCCAGGGGAAATGGCGAGCATAGAGTTATTTATTTCTTCTGTAGTGAAAATGTCTAAATACATATTTTTTCTGATTGCAAAAGTAACGCTCATTTAAAAAATTAGCCAAGCCAGACGTGGCGGCTGATTCCTGTAATCGCAGCACTCAGGAGGCTAAAATAGGAGGGTGGTGAGTTCAGGCCTGCCTGGGCTACTTAGCAAGACTGTGAAAAAACAAGAGGAAAAAACCCAAACAAAAACAAAAAGAAGGAACATCAAAAGGCATAAGCAAGAAAGCAAGTATCTGTAATGTCATTCTCCACATGTACCCATTGTTAACATTTTGGCTATTTTTCTAATCTTTACCCTGAGCATAAACATACATATATTTATTGAAAAATGTTAGACTATGTATTCTGCTTGATAATCCTTATTTTCACTTAGCATTCTGTTCTGTTTTCCCATAACACTAATTACGTTGTTGTTGTTAGGTGCTGTCGAGTTGGGTCCAACTCAGAGTGACCCCTGTGTACAGCAGAACAAAACGCTACCCCACACTGTGCCATACCCAGCACCAGGACAGTGCTTCTCTGCTATTCATGGGGTTTTCTATGGTATATTATTTCGGGATTTTTTTTCAAGAGTGGGTTGCCAAGTCCTTCTCCCATTTTTTTGTGGTGCTGGGGATCCAACCCAGGGACTCAGGGCATGCAGAACAGCACTCTATCAACTGAGCTAAACCCCAACCCCAGCACTAATTACAGCAGTATGTTATTTTTAAAATAGAAGTACAGTGTCCCCTCTTATGGATCCAGTATAAACACTTTTTGAAAGACATTGAAATTATCAAGTTTGATTATATAAACAACCTGGGGATGATTTTTTCCTCTTCTCCTCCTCCCTCCCTTCCTCCTTTTCTTCCTTCCTTCCTCCCTCTCTCTCCTGCTTTCTTTTTTTCTTCTCCTTGCATTAAGTGTAATTGAAGGGTAGAAGAGTTTTCAGGTTTTACTGTGTTTGATCCTCATTCCTCCAACAGGACCACGGAGGTTGTGTATAAAGACAGCTACAAGTGACAAAAACCTTATTATCTGCTAAGTGCTTTACATGTATTAACTCTTGATCCTCATACCAATCCAGTGAATAAAGTCTTACTTTAATTGGCTTATCTTTTAGTGAAACAAATTTATGGGGTATAGTGTTATAATTTGATACAAGTATATAGTGTGTTGCCTGCAGCTGTACCACCCTGGCATCCAATCCAATCAGATCTTGGAAGTTAAGCAGGGTTGAGCCTGCTTAGTACTTGGATGGGAGACTGCCTGGGAATACAGGTGCTATAGGCTTGTGAGAAGGACCTGGCAGCCCATTCCCGAGAAAATCAGCCATTGAAAGCCCTATGAGTAGCAGAAAAGCACTGACAATAGTGCCGGGCATGGCACGGTGGGGAGTGTTTCCTTCTGTTGCACATTGTTGTTGTTGTTGTTAGGTGCCGTCGAGTTGTGTCCGACTCATAGCGACCCTCATAGGGTTTTCCATGGCTGATTGCTTCGAGATTGCCTTGGGAATGGATTGCCACATCCTTCTTCCATTTTTGCAGTGCTGGGAATCGAACCCAGCACCAGAGACTGCAGAGCGGCGCTCGATAACTCTAAATCTGATTGCAAAAGTAATGCTCATTTTAAAAATTAGGCAAGCCAGGCTTGCTGGCTCATTCCAGCCCCCTGTTGTACATGTTGTTGTTGTTGTTGTTAGGTGCCGTCGAGTCGGTATCCGACTCATAGCAACCCTCATAGGGTTTTCAATGGCTGACTGTTTCGGGATTGCCTTGAGAGTGGATTGCCAGGCCCTTCCCCCATTTTTGTGGTGCTTGGGATTGAACTCAGGACCTCAGAGACTGCAGCACAGCGCTCTACCAACTGAGCTAAATCCCAGCCCCCTGTTGTACATAGGATCACTATAAGTTGGACCCGACTTGGTAGCACCTAACAACAACAACATACAGTGTGTAATGATCAACTTAGTGTGGTTAACATTTCTATTATTTGTTTGTTTATTTATTTATTTTTTGTAGTACTTGCGGGGCTGAACTCAGGACCTCACACATAACTTTGTAAACACTCTACACTGAGCTGCACCCTGACCCCTTTTTACTTTTGTCTTGAGACAGGGTCATGCTAAGTTATGGAGGCTGCTTCTGGTCTCAGACCTGAGATCCTCCTACCTCCACATCCTGAATCACTGGAATTACAGGTGTGCACCACTGCACCTGGCCCATTTCCCTCTATTTAAACACTAGTAACATCTTTGATGAATATTTACTAATTGTACTTATTTATGCAATACAGTGTGGAATTTCTACATATATGATATGTACTGATCAAATCGGGCTGGGATTTAGCTCAGTGGGTAGAGCGCTGCGCTGCAGTCTCTGAGGCCCCAAGTTCAATTCCCAGCACCGCAAAAATGGGAGAAGGGCCTGGCAACCCACTCCCAAGGCAATCCCAAAGCACTCAGCCATTGAAAACCCTATGAAGGTTGCTATGAGTCGGATACCGACTCGACGGCACCTAAAAACAACAACACAACTGATCAAATCAGAGTAATTAACATTTTCATCTCCTTATCATTACTTTGTGTTGGAGACTTCAAGCTCCTCTCTTCCAGCAATTCATAAAATATACAAAAGTTTAGTGTGAACTATAGTCACCTATGGATATGTAGTCAGGAGGGACTAATCCCTGGAGAAGGACATCATGTTTGGGAGAGTGGTAGGTCAACGAAAAAAAGGAGAACTCCCAACTAGGTGGATTGACACAGTGTCTGCAACAATGGGCTTAAACGTAAATAAGATAGTGTGCCTGACACAGAGTCGGGGAGTATTTCATTCTGTTTTACATAGAATTGCTATGAATTGGACCTGACTCGCTGGCACCTCACAATAACAGCAATAGTCACCCATTGTGCTACTTTTATTCCTATTTTACAAATGAGAAAACTGAAGCACGGGGTTTCGTTCTAGGGCCTGTGCTCTTTCCCCATTTCATTATCACAACAGCTCTGGGAGGCAAATGTCATTTTTACAGATAAGCATATGTTGACACATGTTAATAAACTGGCCCAAGAAGACCATCTAATGAAGCAGAGCCAGTATCTGAATCACGGGCTGTCTGGCTCCAAAGCAGGGATTTCTGGGTCCTTCATGAAGATTTGAACCTGTTCAGGAGGGAGGTTCCCCTGGGTGGGTCCTTGTAAACCCACTTTTTGAGGCTCTTCTCTGGCTTCCCCCAGAGCATGGCAGCCAGGGCTGGGAGATCTGCACCTGGCCAAGCTCCACTTATGCCAGGGCCTGCCTTACCCTGCGACTCCCTGACATCCCTCCCCTCTACTTTCATCCTAGATCACTTTTCATTTCCAGAACTCTCTCAGTTGGGCATGAGTTTAATTGCACATAATAGAAAACTCAACTCGAACTTGTCTTACCTCTCAGGAGAATTTACTGTGGAGGTGCTCACCTTGAGTCCTGGCACTTAGGAGACTGAGGCAGAAGGATTATGAGATTGAGGCCGGCCTGGGCTAGATAGTGAATTCTGGGCCAGCCTTGGCAACAAAGCAAGACCCTATCTCAAAAAACAACAGATGAGGTGTGGGGGGAGCGTTAGGTGCTGAAGAGTTGGGTCAGACTTATAGTGACCTTATGTACAACAGAATGAAACATTCCCCAACATTGTGCCATTCCCAGTATTATGTCAGTGCTTCTCTGCTACTCATAGGGTTTTCAATGGCTGATTGTTTCAGGATTGTTTTAGGAGTGGGCTGCCAGATCCTTTTCCCATTTTATGTGGTGCTGGAGATCAAACCCACTGCCACAGAGAGTGCAGAGCAAGCACTCTACCAACTGAGCTAAAGCCTAGTTGAGAGAGACGGGGGGCGGAGAGGGAGAGAATATGAAAGAAAAAGAAAGAGAAAGAAAGAAAGAATAGATTCATTGACTCATGTAACTGCAAAGTGCATACAGAAGGTGCTCAGGACCTTGGCTCTGCTTTTTGGTTATTCTCTCAGCTCTCCTTTCCTCCCTGCATGTTCCTTTGGGTCCTTGGACTGGCATTGCTATTTATGGTAGCAAAATAGTGGACAGTTACCACAAGATGACAAACTTGCTTTTCCCAGGCGTTGAACAAACATCCTGACTTTTGCTCTGCTTGGGCTCATCTTAGGTCACATACCTACCCTCTGAACTTGTCACTGTGGCCATGGGAATGTCACAGGGAGAGAGGAGAAGCCCTCTTCTACTTTGATCTCCAGAGCCAAGCGAATTCTTTGGGAGGAATGTGAAGAAATGCTTATCTGGGCATCAAAGCGGATTCAGGGACCAACTAGATGTGGTCAGAGCTGTATCATGGTGCTCGCCCTATCTTGTACAGATGTCACCATGTTTAGAACAGAATGATAAAGACAGTACCACTGAGAAGAGACCCCCCACATTTTGCCAGTTGCCTGGTGTTCAGACTGCACCTGTCACCGTCCTGGTTATGGCACAGAGTGTTCTCTCCGAATGGAAAAACGCTTTCCCATTAGGAACACGCTAATTCAGTGCAAGAGGGAGCAGTTGGGAGTGGGAAACGAAGTGCAGAAGGTGTGTTGGGCGGGCTGACTTGCTGGAACCTGCTCAAGTGGGGAAAATTTTATTCCAATCTTATCTCTATGTGCCTTTCCCCTCCCTCCGGTGAAATGCCCTTTCTTACCGCAAAGTGAGAGATTCTTTCTAACACTTGTCCTTCAGATCTGGCTTTGCGTGGAGACTTTAGCAATCACTGTGGTCACCAGAGGGGCTACTTCCCCTTTGCTCCTGGGCTGCAGGGCAAACCAGCCTTTTTTTCCCTTTTTCTTTTTTTGTGGCACTTGGGGTTTGAACCCAGGTCTCACACATATGCTTTGCAAATGCTCTGCTGAGTCCGTACGATGACAGGCGTGAGCCATCCCGCTTGGCCAGACCAGAGCTTTTTCTAATCCCTCTGTGATTCGTTGAAATAGACAGGAGTGGTGTATTGGCTTGACGGAAGGTTTAGAAAAAGCAGAAGAGAACTGTACCCTGAGAATGTAACACTGTATCTCACACAGGCCTGCAGTCTCTCTCTGTCCAGAGACTGCTGCCCCCTCGTGGCGAAAAGTCTCTTTCTCTAGTGATACCGCTTGCACTTCAGGTGTTCTGCAGTCTAGGCTCCTCCTGTGTTCCCTTCACTATTTTCTGTCCCAGGACCTGCCTTTGCTCTAGATGACCAGTAGGGGGAGTGTTCCCTCCCTTTGGGGACCACCTCATCTTCAAGACCTTTCTAATGTAGAAATCAGATCCCAACAGCCCAGCATCAGTAAAAGCAAAGTGTGAAAAACCCCAGGGCAAATGGTCTCCTTACAATCCAGCCACCATTTATAAATGCGAAGAGAACTCTGAGGAGACCATCACTTAGCTTAAAAAACATGCCTATCAGTGGCACAATTGCAGGCACCAGTGGCATGAAAGTTGGGCATTTATGGGAGGGGCAGGATTGACACTGGCATGGACTGGCTCTGGTTTCAAACAGAGGAGGTTGGGCAAGAGCAGTGCCCAGCACACCAGCCCAGTCGTATGCAAGTGAAGCTGTCAGACATACCTTAGGTACGAGAGTGTGGCCAAAAGTGACAGACACCCCACATCGTAGTGGTAATCCATGCTCCATAAATCACATGAGATGCATCGCTTCTGCCACAATCATTGGCGGAGCACTGGCTATAGTCCCTGGTGGAAGACACAAAGATGAGTCACAAGACATCCTTGCTCTCTAGTAGTTCAGTGGAGGGGAGAAGCCTGACTTGTAATGTGTTATTAAAGTACAACAGGTTTCGTGTTATATTGGACAAGTGATTTAAGTGCCAAAGGAATAAAGCCAGAGCAGAACAGGTAACTGCTGGGGGTAGTTTAGGAGCTTCCCAGACCAGCTGTCCTTCGTTACTGAGAGGGAAGCAGCAATCACACTGACTCCAATTCTTTCATCACCGATTGTGTCAGGAAGGGTGGAAGCTCTCAAAGGTGATTCACTAGGGAATTTGGGGATAGACAAATGAAAATCAATTCAAGAAATGGAAGACAATAAAAGTGATCATCTATGGATCGGGGAATTCAGAAAACAGACCCTTAACCCCAGCTTCATCCCAGGTACCCCAGCTCAGACATACGGACCCCTGGAGGTTCTGATGCCTTGGTATCCTATGACTCAATCTGTTCCCCAAATGCAGACGTGGGTGGGGCTCAGAGAGGAGACGTAGTCTGGTGTGGTTTCTCGATTTCCCTTTATTCATCCAGTTCCTCTCCCTGTTAGTCACTCTGGTCTCTGAGCTGCAGGCTCTCGCATTGAACACACCTGGCCGGTGCCTCAGGTAGGAAGTCTTTTCTGTTTGCTGGGACTTTCTTTGGGGTAGAGAAGCTTGGTTGGACTTTTCCTTAGAAAATGGTTGGACTTTTCCTTAGAAAATAAACTCATTTTTCTGGGACGTGAGGATTTCTGCTAAGCTGGCTTTCTGCCTCCTCTATGGGACCATGTATTCACCTCTGATCTTTTACGTGATTGTGGGTGGTGATAAGTAGGTCAATGTCCTCTTTATTCCTCTCCTGTTGTGGGGCAGGGATTGACAGTTCGCCATTTAGATGCTTATCACTCTGCCATGAGACTTCGCAAAAACCAGCTGGGAGAGAACATACTAAAATATGTGGATCTGGATGAACGTATAGAACTGCAGGCCTGGATGCAAACGAGAGATTCTTTGTCTCCCTCAATGGAGGGATAAAAGGCCTCAGTCAAGGTTGCACAGGACAGGGTGGGCTTTGGGTGCCAGATCTGCTCATTTCCAATCTGGGTAACTTCCAAAGGCTTTCAGTCTGTTGTCAGAAGAGCCCCTGGGCACACTGTCCCTTCCTCTATTAGCTCAGCTTTGCTCTGTTCCACATATTGGGCTCTGGGTTCTGTTTCAACAAAGTATTTCACAATAAAAAACGATTTGAAAACCAGTGAATGATTCTATGAATGTTGAAGACAGTATTTCAGGGACCAAGATGGAGATTTTGTAGTCTCATATGCTTAAACTTCCTTTAGACCGAGAACCAGAATGTTTATTGCTCATTTTAAGACAGGCCTTAAATAATAATAATAATAATAATATAATAATAATAAATAAAAATAAGGCCCCACCTTAAAATGGCACAACATATAATCTTCTGATTTTACAATGATGTAAAAGCATACCCATATGACCATTCTGTTTCTCATTTCCAGTACGGGATTCAAAAAATTATATGAGATTTTTAACACTTTACTGCAAAACAGGCTTTTTATTACAAAATAGGCTTTGTGCTAGATGATATTTTCCCAGTTGTAGGCTAATGTAATGTTCTGGACACGATTAACGTAGAATAGGCTGAACCACATAAGTGCATTTTTGACTTACGATATTTTCAATTTATGATGGATATATCTAGACATAATCCCATTATAAATTGAGGAGCAGCATACAGTTTAATGCAATTTATTCCTAGCACTTCCTTCTCCCACTAGATTTTAAGAAGGGTAAACAAGAATCAGGGAGCACATATGAGAAATAAGGTAGAAAGGGACACCCGGAACAGGCTTGTCTCCTTCTGTTTTTCTGAGTACTGTCCTTCCTCTGAATGGTTAAGACTGTCCTGGTTGCCTGTCTGAATGCAGGGGTATGGAGGAGGATGGAGAAAGCTAAAGGGGGAAAGATAGAGTTAGAAGTAAAATTGAGACAGTTGAAGATCCAACCAGGGGCAAATGTGTCTTCTATCTTATCCCATACTCAGGCTGGGTCTCAGAGTTATGCAAGGTTGATAACAGTGGGAGGCCAACCTCCAAAGCTCAAGATGGAGGCCAAGGGGATGATCTCTGGTTGCCAAAGCAACAGAGAAGTATCCCATCCTTGAGGGCAGTGACTTCAATCTGACTATGTAAATCATATGTCTTTCCTTCTACCTTTTCAATTAGATCAAAGCATGGAGGAAACTGGCAGCTACAGCTGGAATATTAGTGATCTGTGGATGTTGTATGAGGATGAGTTTGCAAATCTCACGGGCATGCCACCTGTGGGAGAAGATTACAGCCCCTGTAGGGTAGACACAGAGACACTCAACAAGCATGTTGTGGCTTTCATTTATGCCCTGGTGTTCCTGCTGAGCCTTCTGGGAAACTCTCTGGTGTTGCTGGTCATCTTATACAGCCGGGTGAGCCGCTCTGTCACCGATGTGTACCTGCTGAACCTGGCCATCGCCGACCTGCTCTTTGCCCTGTCCTTGCCCATCTGGGCAGCCTCCAAGGAGAAGGGCTGGATTTTTGGCACACCCCTTTGCAAGGTGGTCTCGCTTCTGAAGGAAGTCAACTTCTACAGTGGGATCCTGCTCCTGGCCTGCATCAGCGTGGACCGCTATGTGGCCATTGTCCATGCCACGCGCACTCTGACCCAGATGCGCCACTTGGTTAAATTCGTATGTCTGGGCATCTGGGGACTATCTTTGATTCTGTCCCTGCCCTTCTTCATCTTCCGCGAGGCCTACACTCCAAATAATTCCAGCCCTGTCTGCTATGAAGTCCTGGGAAATAACACGGAAATCTGGCGGATGGTGTTACGCGTCCTGCCCCACACCTTCGGCTTCATTCTGCCGCTGTTGATCATGCTGTTCTGCTATGGCTTGACGCTGCGCACGCTGTTTAAGGCCCAGATGGGGCAGAAGCACAGGGCCATGCGGGTCATCTTTGCTGTTGTGCTCGTCTTCCTGCTCTGCTGGCTGCCCTACAATCTGGTCCTGGTCTCAGACACCCTCATGAGGACTGGGCTGATCAAGGAGAGCTGTGAGCGCCGCAATGACATTGACCGGGCCCTGGATGCCACTGAGATTCTGGGCTTCCTCCACAGCTGCCTCAACCCCATCATCTATGCCTTCATTGGCCAAAATTTTCGCAATGGATTCCTTAAGATCCTCGCTGCTCGTGGCCTGGTCAGCAAGGAATTCTTGGCACGTCATCGTGTTACCTCTTACACGTCTTCCTCTATCACTGTCCCTTCAAACCTTTGAGAACCACTGAGGAAAGAATGTCTTGCCCTCCAAGGAGGGAATCGCTATCACCCCAGGGTTGCATGGGAGGGAATGGTCTGACTCCAGACTGATGCTATGTGGGTTTCAGAGGGAGGTGATAGGATGTTGGGAAGTTGGGGGCTGGTGTTTTCAGGGCCTGCACCCACCTTCTGAGGAAGTGCTGATAGACTTCTGTGGACTGGCTTCACACTTCCATGGAAAGGAACATCACCATTTCTGTTGAACTCATGAATCTTGGACCCACTAGCTGGGTAATTAGCATAGTCACATCTGTAGCCTGAATCCGCCATTAGAGTGAAGAACTGGGGCCAAAGCTGTTTCTTTCATGGGCTGGACTCTCTTGTTGACCCTCTCTAGACCATCCCCCCTGACTGCGTAGAACGTTCCAGCCAGCCTCCTTGGTAGCTCTGTGTCCTCCGAAGTGAACTCATGAAACCATTCCTCTATCTCAGGGGATGTTTCGGTGTCTGCTGGGGACATCAGCTCAGGCACTGCTGAGACATCAAGCCACTGGGTGCCCTTATGATCGAGCTGGAAAGCATTTTCCCTTTAAGTGTTGTGGGTAGACAAAGAGTGTTTGGAAAGCCAGACCCATTGCATGAGAGTCTATTGCACGACAGTGCTGTCTGCCCCATGACATCTGGACAGGACGGTGTGTAGGTTGGATATCTGCTGAGCCATGGATGGACCAAGTTCCTTGAGCCCTTGCCGTCTTGGATCTTCCAACCTGACACAGAGCATTAACCACCTTAGAAATCCACACGCAGATGTCAGCCGGCTGGATGACCAATTATTTCCAATAAAATTTCTGTCCCATATTTGTTCCTTTGGAATTGTCTTTGGTGTGACATAGAGCAAAAGGTGGGTGGTGTGGCTGGTATTTCCCACAGCGGAATGTGGGCAGTGCTCTTCTGAAAACGTTTCTGGCATGATGGGCAGTATTCCCTGGGCTTTAACCCATGCTAGAACATTCTCTTAGGCCCAGCCTCATGTTTGGCCTCCCAACCCAGGCTGATGACAATCCGTTTGGCCACACATGAAAGAAAATGTTCCTGCAGAGAGCTTCCACTCCACTTAAACATCATCTGCTGGTGAAGCTTGCTTGGATTCCTCAAGCTGTATTTAGCTCACTATCCCCTCCCCAGATGCTTCCATGGAATTGCACTTACTTTTTCATCTGTTTTCCCCCCATAAGGGCAGGAACCTGTTTTATTCACTCTATGTCCATGGGTATCTGACGTACTACATTGTTGTTGTTGTTGTTGAGTGCTATTGAGTCGAATCCTATTCATAGCAACCCTAAGTACAACAGAACGAAGCACTACCCAACACTGTGTCAGGCGCATGATCTTCTATGTTTGATCCCATTGTTGCAGCCACTGTGTTTTTCTCATTTTGAGTCATGCCACATCAGCAGATGGAGGTTCCAAGGGCTTTACTCTAGTTCTATCATCAAGGTCAGCTCTACTTTGAGGAGACAACTCTTCACCAGTCATTTCTGGAGTGCCTTCCAGCTTAGGGGGCTCATTTTCATGCCCTCTGTTTGACAGTGCTTCTCTGCTTATGGTTTTCCTTCTCTCTAGTTTGTCATGCCTGCAGCCGTGGCCCTGTGGCATCAGATCTTGGAAGCTAAGCAAGGTCGGGCCTGGTTACTACTTGGATGGGAGATCGTCTGGGAACACCAGATACTGTAGGCTTGGGAGAGGGACCTGACAACCCACTCCAAAAAATCAATCTGCCATTGAAAACCCTATGAATAGCAGAGAAGCACTGACAATACTGTTTCCCCTGTTGTATGCAGGGTTGCTATGAGTTGGATACTAACTCGATGGCACCTAAAAACAATAACAAGTTTGTCTTAGTCTGGAAGCTCAGCGGAAATCTGTTCATCATGTGGCCCTGCTGGTGTCTGAAATACTGGTGGCATAGATTTCAGCATCACAGCAGCATGTAAGCACCCCCCAGCACCACAAGCTGACAGATACATGGGGAGACACACTGCATAGAGCCTATTAAATGCTCAGTAAACATTTATTGAATGAATATTGTTGTTGTCGTTAGGTGCCATCAAATCATGTCCAATTCTTAGGGACCCTAGAGACCCCCATAGAGTTTTCAATGGCTGATTGTTTCGGAATTACCTCGTGAGTGGGTTGCCATGTTCATCTCCCATTTTTGCAGTGCTGGGAATCGAACTTGGGACCTCAGAGACTGCAGAGCAGCACTCTAGCAACTGAGCTATATCCCAGCCCTTTATTGAATGCATGAGTGGTGCTAAAAAGAGCCAAATTCATTTGTCGACTCTCTGCTCAGTGCACCTTTTATCTGGTCTCTCCTTTTCACCTTCCTGCAGTCATCTGCAACACATTTCACTCACCAAATTTACCTTTGTGGATCATCTTCATTCCATTTTTATCTGTGTAAAAATGTTGCAAGTGAGTACTAAAGACACCAAGGCTCCTCTAATGGGTAATGATAGAAACTGGACTCCAAACAGCTTAAAGCAAAACTAAGGTGTTGGTTTACTTGGGATGGGAAGTATAAGGATGGCTGAGGTCAAGGCTCCTAGGTGGGATTTCTGTCAAGGTTGAGATTGGGATCCGGGACTAAGGTTGTAGACAACATGAGGCGAGGTGCAGCAATGGGATGGCAGCTTAGGGTAGGGTGGAAGGTCAGAGAAGGAGAAATGTTAGGAATAGAGAGATCCAGCAACAGGGCAGGGGTTAGGGCTTGGAGCCAAGAAGAGTCTAGCTAGGGTTGAGACCTGGTTGGAGGGAGGCTTGTTGTTGTTGTTAGGTGCCGTGGAGTTGGTGTCTGACTTATAGCAAGTCTATGTACAATAGACAAAACACTGTTTTGCTTCTCTGCTATTCATAGGGTTTTCAATGGCTGATTGTTTTTTGGGAGTGGGTTGCTGGGTCCTTCTCCCAAGCCTGCGGCATCTGGTGTTCCCAGGTGGTCTTCCATCCTGCTTAACTTCTGAGATCTGATGGAATCGGACACCACAGGGGCACAGCTGCAGGCGGAGGGAGGCTTAGGGGTGGGGTAAGGGCTGGGATGTATGTGTGGGGGTGCTCCGGAAAGGGTGTCAGAAATGGAATGGTTGTCAGGGGTGGGGAATTGGCTACCTGGCTGGAGCAAAAAGACCTGACTGGTAGGGTCACCATCCTCTTTGGAGCATTGTTTAAGATGCTTTTCCAGGACAAGGGTGGAGGCTCCTTGGTCTGTCCTGCCTGAGGTTCTCTGGGCAGACTGGTGAGGAAAGACCCAGGGGCACAGGCCCCAGAGATAGATCTGATTCAGGGGACAAAACTAGAAGAGTGCAGAAAAGAATCCAAGGGAGTAGGCTGAAAACTGAAGCTTCTTTTCCTTCTTCTCCTTTTGCTATTGCCCTCTACCTGTCTTACTGTTTCTTTAATGCCTATCTTTCTTCTTCCTGAAAGATGACACCATCAAGTCTTCAGGAGGTAAATGAGGATCCTTAATGGGGTTGAGGGAAACATGCATGACCAAAAACATGTGAGAAGATGACCAGCCTCACTAGTTACTTGGGAAATAAGAATCAGTAAAACAACTAGAAGTGTTTTCAAAAAGAAGAGGGAAAGCACCAGAAGTGTGGTTGCACTTTTAATCCCAGCAGGAGTTTGGGGCCAGCCTCGACTATGTAGAGAGACAGCGAGAGAGAGGGAGAGAGAGAGAGAGAGAGAGAGAGAGAGAGAGAGAGAGAGAGAGAGAGAGAGAGAGAGGGAGAGATGTAATCAGTACTCTTTTCAAACTACTGCAGTATTGTTTGACTAGCTATTTGAGTCACTGGATAGGGTAAGGATTGGATAGATGGCCAAATCCAGGGAGACGGTTCTCCTCAGGTGGGTGTTTATGTCCAGGATGGAATCAGGGATGGGGTAAATTTAGCAGAAAAGTGGGGGTCAGAAATGGGAGATGGTCAGGAATGAGAATGGGGTTAGGGATAGGGTGCATACCAGGGACAAAGTGGAGGACAGGGAACAGGATGTGAATATGGGCAGCATAATGCTTGCCGATTTAAAAATACTAAAATTTGTTTCATAGGCTTGGTTAAAATGTTCCAGCCTCCAAGTAAGTATGTACAAACCTACTGTTTTCCCCTGAGCTAGTTCTTTTTTGACTAACCACAGTCCCTCACCTTCCCTTGCCCTTCTATCCAGTGGCCTGTCCTTGTTAGTTCCAGCAAAAATATTAACTGATAGTCTAGGTTTTATGCCATGGTGGCTGAAAACTGCCCGTCTCCCAGCAACTTGCATTTTAGTAGAGGCTTTTTAAGGCTGAGAATCTCACAAATGCAAATGAAATGAAATTACCATCTCCTTCTTGTTCTAAAGATCTTTCCAGAATTGTGTCTACTCAGAGATGACCACTAACTGACAGATGGTGTGGAGCGCAGCCTTCTGCTGTTACAATGCAAAGACTCAGAAGGGCCACTCTGGATGTGATCTAGAAAGCCACCAGGGGCTCACAGCTGAGTGCCCAACCACTGTGTTTTGCTACTCTCGGATTCTGTGTTTAAATGCAAGGTCTTCAGGGTAGAAATGAATTGAAGACATAAAAATAAAGAAATAAATAAACAAATAAATAAATAAATAAAATATACTTACTTGGGCTTTTAACAATTAATTTTTCTTTCTTACCAGAGTAGTTTATATACAGGTTGAAAATTGTGAATGCCTTTATAAAGTTCATAATGAAAACCAGCAATCTTCCAGCCTCAATCCCTGTAGGCAAAGGCAACAATGTTCAGCTCTCAAAGCTGTTTCATCTAATACCAGTCCACTTTTTTTTTTTTTTTTTTTTTTTGTGGTACTGGGGGTTGAACCCAGGGCCTTGCACTTGCATGCTCTGCAAGTGCTGGACCACTGAGCTGCACCCTCAGCCCATTTTTTTACTTTTTGAGACAGGGTCTTGCTAAATTACGCAGACTGCCTCTGGTCTTGAACTTGCGATCCTCCTGTCTCCGCCTCCCAATCCGCTGGGATTACAGGAGCGCCACCGTGCCCGGCTCAGTCCACTTATTTCTCAATATCACTTTTATCCTGCTGGTTCTTGATCACCCTCCGCAATTTTAGGGATCTTCCTTTGAGTTTCTATTTTAGTGACAGAGAAGTTGGTGTTCTTTCACCTCTCTCTTGCTTTCATCCTGGTCAAAGCAAACACAAACACCTCATTTTCCTAGGATGCAGGCACCCTACTTTTTGATTCTATCAACATTGAATGCTTTTGTTAAAATGACCACTGTTGGGTACAATGTTTACATTTCCTGTCTTTGTACCGGTTTTGTTTTCCCTAGAATCAGACAGGGTTTTTTCATGTATTTGCCATTGTTGTTGTTGCTGTTGTTAGGTGCCATGGAGTTGGTGTACGACTCATAGCGATCCTACGTACAACAGACGAAAAACACTATTGTTGTGCTTCTCTGCTATTCATAGAGTTTCTCAATGGCTAATTGTTTTTTTGGGAGTGGGTTGCCAGGTCCTTCTTTCAAGCCTACAGCATCTGGTCTTCCCAGGCAGTCTCCCATCCAAGTACTAACCAAGTCCAACCCTGCTTAGCTTCCAAGATCTGGCGGGATTGGATGCCACAGTGGTATGGCCACAGGCACTTGCCATTGGTCAGTCCCAGATATCTCAGTATATTCACATTCATTAGATAGCCTATTAATTTATTTTCTTTCTTGGAAACTTCTCTCCTGGGACATTTTATTGTCCAACCTGGATAGATTACTCTCAGGCCTACTCTTCTTTTCTGAATTGAATTGCTGTGACTATATTTCCAGATAAATTTTGGATCTTGTGAATTTCAACAAAAATATCTAACTGGGATTTGGATTTGGATTACTTTAAATCCACAGATCAATTTGGGGAAAACTGACATCTTAATATGGAGTCTCCTAGGCCATGAATATGGTATCTTTCTCCATTCATTTGATTCTTCTTTAATTCTTTGCAAAGAGTGTTTTATGGTTATTAGTACACAGATCTTATACATATGTTGTTAAACTCATTCCTAAGTATTTTATGGGTTTTTTGGATGCTATTATAAATGATATTTTGAAAAAATGTCATTTTCTAGATTTTTATTACTGGTGCATAGAAATGTAATTGCATTATGGATATTGATTTTGTGATCTGGGAGATTAGTAAATTTCCTTATTCATTCTGGCAGATTTCTTAAAGAATATTTTGGATTTTATACATATTTAACTATGTTACTTGAGAATAAAAATAGTTTTCTTTCTTTTTCTTTGTGCTATTTATTTTTGTTGTTGTTGTTGTCTTCACTGTCTGGGACCTTTGGTACAGTCTGGAATAGGAGTAGTGAGAACAGACTTTTGCCTTGTTCCTGGCATCTTTTCTTTTCTTTCTTTGCTTTTCTTTTTCTTTGATTATTTTGAGATAAGATCTCATCCTGTAGCCCAGATTGATCTTGAATTTTCTTTTTTTTTCTCTTTTTTTTTCTTTTTTACCTTAAAAACAAGAAGAGTTTGTATTTGTAGAAGCAAAGAGACTAGAACACCCAGCAGTGACTAGCATAAAACAGCCACTCAATAAATATGACAAATTAGTCAAATACATAAATATAATCATGAAATAAGGCTTCCTCTATTTCTTCTTTAAAGAAAGCTTGAGGATCATTGCTAACTTTTTTCTTGGCATCTAAGATTATTTTATGGGAGAAAAGCTTGGGAATCCACTCCCGAGGCAATCCCAAAACAATCAGCCATTGAAAACCCTATGAGGGTCACTATGAGTCAGACATGACTTGATGGCACCTAGCAACAACAAGACTATTCTGTGTAAGATGATAAATGTTGTTATTGTTAGGTACAGTAAATCCAGCCGAACTCATAGCGACCTTCATAGGATTCTCCTTTTTTTCCCCCTCTCCCTTTATTAGTAAATGATGATGGGGAACAGAGTAATACAGCATTGGCTTTTTCCATTATGCATCCTTTACATCACTTCTGGCAACATTTTTATCAACAGACAAGGTTTATAGAGCCTTATGGCTAATATGTAGTAAAACTCAAATGTATATTTGGGTTATATTCCCCTATTTTTCTAATGTACTCATGAAGTTGTGCTGTTTACACTGAGATTGTCCTCTCCTCATTCATCCCTCCACATTGACCCTCATCCCCACCCCAGCTTCTGCAATCTTCCCTTCCCTCTGCTAGTTCCCTCCCTCCTTTCTACTCTTTATATTGTCCCTTATTTGTTAAGTTTAATTGTGTGCTTTTTATATACCAATTTGTGTGTACGATTTTCTTTTCTTCCTTTAAGTCTGATTTAGCTTCCACATATGAGTGAGAACATATTGACTTTGAATTTCCAATCCTCCCCCCTCAGCTAGCTCATGGAGTGCTGAGACTGCAGGCTTGTACCACAATGCCCAGCTCTGCCTTATTCCTAGTCTTAAAGCATTCAATCTTTATTAAATATGATGTTAACTATAGATACTTCATAGAGACCTTTTTCAGACTGAAGAAATTCTTTTCTATTCCTAGGTTCTGAGAATTGAAAAATTTTAAGTTATGCATGGGTATTAGATCTTCCTTTCTCTTTAAGGGCTGGGCCAGAAGGCCTGGTTCTTATTGCTTCCAGGCAATTCTGTTGCTTGCAGGCTTCCTGACTAAGGGCAGATCACAAACCTTCTTCTGCATCCTTGTACAATGTGGACAAGAATAAAAGCTTAGCTCATTGCAATGAGAATTCAAAACAGAGTATGCACACACAGAAGCACATATGGCATTTAGAAGACTAGTATATAATTGATTTTGTTTAGATATTAGCAGTCATTCTTTGGGTTTACTCTTTTATTTTGCAGGATTAGTGGATTTTGCTGAGAAAGGATATATAGGAGATAACTTTTTGAGATATTGAATTTCCAAAAATATTTTTACTCTACTTTCACACTGGATTGGTATTTAAGCTGGGTATTGAATTTAGGGTGGGAATTTATTTTCCTTCAGAAATTTGTAGGTTCTTCTTGATTTCTTCTAGCTTCCAGTGTTGCTGTTGAGATTTTTGATACTACACTAATTTTTGACCTTTGGTATTAACTGTATTTTCTCTTTGAATCTTTTAGGATCTTCTCTTTATCTTTAGTTTTGGAATGCAGGACGAGGTGCCTTGGTGGGAGACTTCTCATTCATTGTGCTTAGTCCCTAGTAATCCTTTTAATCTAGAAACTCAGGTTCTGTAAAATTTTCTTGTATTATTTGACATTTGTGTATCTTTTATTTTGTCTAGTCTATTTTCCTAAAATTCTTTTTATCTGGATGTTGAACTTCCAAGACTGATTCTCTAATATTCATACCACTTTTTGCCTATTTTAAAATATCTTCATCTTTCTACTATTTAAAAAATCTTTAGCTGTCTCTTCCAACTTTTTCACTGGAATTTAAAATTTCTGTTAATCATATTTCAAATTTCCAATAGACTTTTTTTCACTCCTCAGTGTTCCTTTTATAGGATCCCATTGTTGCCTCATGAATCAATATTTTCTCTTATCTTTCTGAGGATATTACAGTTTTTATAGAGTTTTCATTGGTTCCTTTTGTTGTCTTTGTATCTTTTCTTCTGGTCTAATAACTCAGTTACCACTTAGTCATCTACTTTCTCACTTCCATTAAAAAATCTGTTATCTTCTTTTACATTTTTTCTGGTTTTGTACCTTGTGGGATTATGCCTTCAAACAGTCCCTTTTGTGTTATTATTAGTGTTTCTTTTTTGTGTTATCTCTCTCCCTTTCTTTCTTTCTTTCTTTCTTTCTTTCTTTCTTTCTTTCTTTCTTTCTTTTTTCTATCTATCTATTGAATCCAGGGCTTTATGCTAGGCAAGTGCCCTGTAATTGAGTTAGATCCCCAGCCCTTTACATTTTTTATTATTATTATTTTGAATCAGGGTCTTGCTAAATTATGAAGGCTGCCTCTGTTCTTGAACCCGTTATCCTCATGCCTCCACATCCTGAATTGCTGGAATTACAGGCATGTACCACAGTGCCTGGCTTCGCTTCTTTTCTTTCTTTCTTTTCTTTTCTTCCTTTCTTCCTTCCTTTCTTTCTTTTCTTCTTTCTTTCTCCTTTCTTCCTTTTTCTTTTCTTTTTTTTTTTAACAGACAGAAAGACAGAATCTCTCTATATAGCCCAGACTGGCCTTGAAATCTCTATCCTCCTGTTTCAGACTCCTGGGTGCTGGGATTATAGATATGCACTACCACGCCCAACCAATCCTCCATTTTTAATATAAAATTCCTCTAGACTTTAAAAATGTACTTAAAGTCACAATCAGACTGCTCTGTTATCAAGCCAGCAGAGGAAGCACATGCCTGTAATCTCAACATTTGAGAGGCTGAGGCAGAAAGATTGGCCATGTGAGTTTGAGACCAGTCTGGTCTACATAGTGAGTTTCAGGCCAACCTGGGCTACACAGCAAGACTCTATCTAAAATAAAACCAAACAAAATAAAACAAAACACCTAGGTTACTTTATCGTCTTTAGTTCCCGTGGTGTGATTTCTCTCATTTGTTCTGTAGGTTGATTACTGATTGTGGTAATTGATAGTTCTTTGTAATATTTAACTATGAATTATTTTTTATTTTTTTATTTTTTGAGACAGTGTTTCTCTATGTTGAGGCTGGCCTCGAACTCACAAACCTCCTGCCTCAGCTTCCCAAGTGCTGGGATTATAGGGATGCGCCATCATGCTGGCTCACAGCACTTTTTGTTGTTGCTATTTCTTGGTTCTGGGTTTTCATACCATTCCAAATAGTAGATTTCTGGCCTCCTCACTTGCTACTCAGGCTTGGGATTCTGGAATGCTCCTTCAGTGGGCCCCCTTTCTCCCATACCCTCGGGTGGGTAGCTCAGTTTGGGGTCAAGTCTCAGAGCAGGCAGCTGATTTTCTTTCCCTATTCCAGGGCAGCCCATCTCTTTCCTGGTTCTTGACTTTTGCAGGGAATGTAGTTGCAGTGTCCAGCTGTATGTGGGCTGTGCAAACTCCCTGACGTCACCTTTTCCAACCTTAGGGTATGTGACCAGTTGTAGCATCTTTCTGTGTGCTGTGGTTTTAATTCCTGCTCCCTGATTAGTGGGCTGGGATTTAGCTCAGTTGGTAGAGCGCTGCGCTGCAGTCTCTGAGGTCCCGAGTTCAATTCCCAGCACTGCAAGAATGGGAGAAGGACCTGGCAATCCACTCCCGAGGCAATCCCGAAACATTGGATACCAACTCGACGGCACCTAACAACAACAACAACCCTGATTAGTGTGGTTGTTGCTGATGTTGGGTGGCATCAATGTAAACATCACTAAATTCTCTCTTCATTTCTGCCCATTAGAGATTTTGCTTTGTCTCTCTCTTTCCCTTGCTTTTAATTTTAGATATTATTTAATAATTAAAAAAATGTACATAATCTAGCATTTCAATAGAGTATGTGTGTGCATGTATGTTGGGGTGTTGTTGCTTTTGGTGCCTCCTTATTCCACCATCATGACTAGAAACGAGTAAAAATTCAAATAGCAGATAAAATGAGAAACCAAGTTTTCCTTCTTGTTCTTTAGTTTCCTTCTTTAAAGAGAAGCATTGCTAGCACTTTTTTCTAGTGAACTTAAAATGTCAACCTTAGACCTAGAGGTGTAGCTCAGTGGTGGCGTGCTCACCCAGCACGTGCAAGTCTCTGGTTTTGATCCCAGCACTGCAGAGGAAAAAAAAAAAAAAAAAAAAAAGAAGAAGAAGAAGAAGTCAATCTGAAGGATACATTGACCAGATTTCTCGGTAGCCCAGTGCACACATGTATGCTGCATGGGCATGTATATGTGTGGTGATCCCACATTATCCCGGAATTGTTACCTTTTTCTTTTAGCCAGGCTCAAATCAGGAGGGTGGAAGAAGTAAGATCTAGAAGGTAAGTGGGGAGGGGCCTCTGAAGAAATCCAGTCACTTCCGATATGGGAAGGAATCGCATTACCCAACAGAAACCTAAGAGGCCACATCCGTACCTCTCCCTTGGTTCCCATTCTGTAAACAACAAGGCTGTCTTCCTGAAAAAGCTGGCTTTGCTCCAATTTTGAAGATGCTGTGGGTATGGGGAAGAAGCAAGTGTGGGCTTAAGGGGCATATAGGGCAGGTCTCCCCACTTTGTCAATATCCTTGAGCGTCCTTTTAGCTGTGGTCCTGACCATACTCAGCAGATCTGTCTCCTGTGCATGTTTCCATAGGTTAACAAGCAAGACTCAAATAACCCATTACTTGATTATCTAACAAATGCCTACTGGTGTCTACCTTTGTGCTCGGCCCTTAAAACAAAGTCATGGAAATAAAACTTAAGAAATTTAGCAGACAAACTATGGAAATGAAAAACAGGGGCACAAAGGAAACTTATGAATGGAAGACATGAAGAATTCACGAGTGACTGGAACAAAGGGATCTATTTAGGTGTCCTCCTGACCCACCAGCAGAACTTGCAGATTTGGAGAAATATTTCTAATTAAATAAAAAAGAATGAGAAGAAAGACTTAGTAGCTGTGAAACTCAGTTTCCTCTTCCATGACTGTTGTCTGATTAGGTAATCTGTCCTCCAGTTCTTAGAAGAGATGCCCTAAGTCAGAGAGTCTATTGAGATAAACAAATAGGAATATAGAGCAGTGTGGAGTTAATATGAATTGTCTATCTTTGCTCAGATCATGATTATCACTGACTAGAGGCTCCAGAGGGGCCAGTTCTTGGTATGTAGTGTCCAGGCAGCAGCTGAGCAAGTCTGATATGGGGACTTGTTGGGAGACACCTTCTCACTCCATTTCTTTCCTTTCTGCCCTCTACTCCAACCCTTCCTTTCTTGGTCTACCAGAAATTCCTTCCTTTAAAGTAGGGAGGACACTTAGAAAAAGGGCAAATACTCCCGGGCTAGAGGAACACTTTTCTTTCACTCATTAAGTGTGGAATGAGAACAGGTGTTTGAAATCATTGTCTTGTACAGAAGATCATCTTTTTCTGAGGCCTCAAGGTCATGAGCAAGCTGGTATACCGTAGTTGAGCACATTGGTTTAGCCTGTCAATAACAATGTGTCAGTGCTCACTTATCTGACCTCACTTTGGACTTAAGAATAGCTTCTTAGATTATAATATGACTCATGATATTTGTACATATTTATGGGGTCCAACACTATAATCTGATATATATATATATATATATATATATATATATAT